>MU611941.1:20119-59744 GCA_025201675.1 Cunninghamella echinulata
CTATATCACAAATAATAATTATAATTATAAAAAAAAAAAGGGTTAGTAAAATAAAAAATAAAAAAAATATTTTTTTAATCTCTCTTCTCACAACTCGTATATATATATATATATATTACCAATTCTAAAGCTCTATCATAAAGTAATTTTTCTACACAAGCTCCATTTCCATTTAATCCTTCATTAAATTCATCTTGATCACATTTTGAATTTTCAAAGGTAGCTCTATCTAAACATTCATTAAACCTTTCACGCATCCATTGTACAGCATCATTTAAACGAATAGACCTTGATACCATAGGCTCTTTCCCATTTTGTTGATGTTGTAATTGATTTTGTTGTTGAAGATCCATATGGTATTTTTTCCAATAAAGTTTAGCTGTTTTAAAACCTAACTCTAATAAAGCTAAAGCTTTTACATGTAATGCTAATGCTTCAGCTGCCAAAATAGAATCATTGTTATTATTATTATTTAATCCTATATGATGAGGATGTTGTTGTTGTTGAGAGTGACGGCCATTCATTAACAATTCAAATTTCATATCAGCAAATTTAGCCACTGCATGACCCATACAAGCAATCCTTTCAATCATAGCTATAGTTTCATCTTCTTCTTCATCTTCATCATCTTCATATCTATTTATATCTTGATGATGATCTTCATCTAAAGAAGAAGGAGAAGGGTGATCCCATTTTCCCATCAACATGAATCCACGAGGTGAACCAACCATAGTCTTTTGTAGTCGATTATAGTTAGGTGGTGAATGGCCAGCACCAAACAATCTAACGGATGCCATAGATATTGCTTTTGCTAATGCCCCAGCACTAATACGTCGTTCACGAGATAAAACAAAAGGTGGTGTTGTTCCTGGTGATACGGATGAAGGTGGATAACCGGTTTGATCTGAGGAAGTTGATGATTTTCTTCTTGGAATAGCTACTTGTCCAACTGAAGAATGTCGACGAGGTGATTCTAATCCACTATGTTCACTTCTTGGTGATGCATTTAATTCTATAATATGTTTAAATAAAAAAATGTATGAAAAGGATGAAATAAATAAGAAATGAAAAAAAAAAAGAAATGAATGATAATAATAAAAAAAATAACTCACCATCGGCAAATTGATTTGTTTCAATGGTTCTTTTATCCAAAACGACATATTCTTGTAAAGCATCTTCCTCTTCCCCATGTTTGTTAGTTCTTTTATGTATTGCCCCTGATTCATGCATGTCGTTATGCGAATTATCTTTAAATTCCACTTTTGCCGACCGACCACGTGAATTAGTCGGAGAAGCATCTTCACTAAAATATATGGATATATAAAATAAATGCAGTATTAATAATAGATGAAAATAAAAAAAATAAATAAAAAAAATTCCATTATCTTTTATATATTTATTTATCATAATTTATTTTAACCCCTTTATCAATGAATTTATTATTTACCTAGTATGCCTATTTCTTGATACCAAACGATCTGAATCATTTTTAATTGGCCAAGCACTTGTTGAATTAGGAATATGAGCTGATAACCGACGATCTTGATGAGATGTACTATTATTGTTATTATTATTAGTTGCAAAAGGTGGTGGTTCATATGGGTTATTATTATTTTTTGACGTGGTGTGATGATGATGATTAATATTATTTGTAGGCGAATTCAATCTAGCAGGGAGAGAATGAGGTGAATGACGAGAAAAGGAAGATTTTCTATAATTTACTGTTGCTGATGAGGAAGAGGTTGAAGAAGTGGAAGTGGAAGGTTTAATAATATTCATAGGTTGATGATGAATAGCAGGATGATTAAAAAATTCTTCAAATGAAATTCTTTCTACAGGATCCTTTTTTAATAATTTACGAACCAAATCTTTTAAATCCTCACCCATTAAAGAGACAGAGTGAGGAGCCTTTTCGTCAGGAAATTGAATTTTATCATTATTATCTTGAATTTTTTTTAATAATTCCAAATGATTTTGAGCTCGGAAAGGAGATCGACCAGCCATCATTTCATAGAGTACTGCGCCAACACTCCATAAATCTGCTTTTGCATCGTATTTTTTGTAGGATAAGATTTCTGGGCCCATATATAAAGGCGAACCACATAATGTATCTGCTAAACTGGCATTAGGTAAAAACCTTGCAAAACCAAAATCTGCTACTTGAAGAGTTGGAAGATCGTTCATTGATGCATTTTTGGGTATCACTAATAGTAAATTCTGTTTATTTTTTAAAAAAAAAAAAAAAAAAAAAAAAAAAAAAAAAAAAAAAAAAATAGGAAAAAATTAGATACAAATTTACATATAGTAAGCTATGATTCATTATATATATTACTTGAGGTTTTATATCACGATGAACAAGATTTTGAGAGCGTAAAAATTGTAAAGCAGATGCTGAAAAATATATATATATATATAAAAGGAAAAAAGATGGTTAATTAAAAAATAAATCCTAGATAAATATACATGTACGTATTTACTATTATTAATACTATGATCCATTTATTATTACCTAATTGTTTTAAAAAATGACGAACTGTATCTTCTGGTAATCCACCAAGAGGACCTCTTGTTGATTTATTGTTTCGTATTCGTTTAATATATTGAGATAAGTCACCTAAAGAACAATAGTCCATAACTAGATGTATATGAGTATTTGTTTTCTATTGTAAAATAAAAATAAAAAACAAGTTGGTAAGTATATATCAAGTAGTTTATCTGTCTAATTATCTATCAATATTGTTATTGTTGTTCCTATTAGTATATATTTACATGACATTCAGATAAACCAACAATATGATCATGTCGTATAGCTTTAAGTATAGTAATTTCTGATTCCAAATTTTCCAATAATTTTTTTGTTAGCTTTGACCTTAATACTGATTTAATAGCAACTAATTGACCAGTGTCCTAATTTATAATAATAATAATAATAATAGTTTATATTATTATTCAATCTATATTCCTTTAGTTTTATTATTATTAATGAAGTGATATTATACTATTTATATGTATATTTACTTTATGTTGCGCTTTATATACAGTTGCAAAAGAACCTTGGCCTATTTTTTCTTTGATAAGATAATGACCAACGATTGTATCTGGTTCAGCTGACTTTGTTGAATTAATTTCTTTTGGAGTCGTCATATTTTATATTGTGTATGTATATAATTCGTTTGTTTTTTTATAATGAATGTATATATTCAATATATTGATAAGGTATATGTTTATATTTATTTTTATTTTTATATTTATATATATATATATATATATATACACAAGTTAATAATAAAATAAAAAAAATCAAAGTATTTATAAATATATATATAAAAAGGGAAAGTAGTTTAAAAAAAAAAAAATATGATAATGCAGAAAGAGGGAAAAAAAATAAAAGAGAAAGAGATAGAGGGGAGTAAAAAAAATAAAATAAAAAATATAATAAATGGCCAGTTTATAATTAGTATTATTCATTTGATTGGCTGGACTGAAAATGAAATGTGATCATTTCTAAATTTGATCATCCAATAAATCATGTGAACTGTTTGTTGTTTAAACATATTAAAAATCTGCCTTACCCTTTATTTTTTTCTTTAAAAAATAGATGACATACTATTGTTTTATATCCATTTTCTTTTATGTGGTAAGTGTGTTCTTTTTTAGTATATAAAAATCGTTTTTTTTTAAAAAAAAAAAATAGATGATTGTACAACAAAATAGATTTAAACCTAATACACGTTTTGCATTATATGTCGATACCTGTAAAAAGATTTGTTACACTGAATGGGGTACTCAAGTTGTCATAGAGAGAATAAAAAAAAACAATGCTGCGTAACATAATCTATGTAATGACGAATAAATTTGTATAAATATTGTTTATATATATATATATATATATATATATATTATTAGATTATTATTATATTATTATATATAAATAATTATATATATAAAAAAAGTGCTGCACTATATTTATAAAAGGAAAGGGAGTGAGATCATTGAAAAAAGTATATAAATTAAAAGATGAATCTACAATTTTAACTTCCGCCTTTTTTTTCTTTTCTTTTCTTTATTCTTCACTTTTTTTTAAAAAAAAAAACCACCTATACATACTTAATTGCCTTCTTTCTCTCTCTCTCTCTCTCTCTCTCTCTCTCTCTTTCTTTTTCAATAATTTTTTACATTTAAAAAGGTAAAAAATATAAAAAATATTAATATTTATAATAATTTATCAATCCATATGGTTTTATTTATATGCATTTGCTACTATTGTTATTTTATATTATAGTTCATTCAACCTCTATTTTAAAGATATATACACTCACTTACCAATTAAAAAAACATAAATACATACTTATATAAAATAACAATAGTATTAATAAATAAAAAGGAAAAGAATAAAAAAAATAAAAATGGTTACTGAATTAAATATGAAACGTACAACTCAACTATCCAAATCCAAAAATAATAATAATAAATTGAATAAACAATGTAATGCAGAATCACCACATCAAAAGTCCTATGATACTTCCATATTTGGTGGTGTCTTTTTAGTTTCTGATACTTTATATTTTGAAGTGCCCCAGTCCATTTCCGATAATGATATTTTGAATTTATTATCTTTATGTCAACCTATTATGTAAAAAAAATCATATCATTTATTTTATTTTTAAAATAGTAATAATAAGAATATACTCATCACCATCTTTTTTTCCCCTTTTAGGATACAACGTAATAAACATCATGACCATATTGCAACAGGGTGGATCCGTTTTTCTAACAAGGAGCAAGGTATATATATATATATATATATATATATATATTATTCTTTTCATAACTTATTTAAAATCATATTTGGTTATAAAAAAGGGTGATGGAAAAAATCATAATTAGGGGATGTGAAGGAAGTGAAAGAGATGTAAGGGTAAAAAAGGGTAATATTTTTAAAAAGGTCACGTTTAATTGATATATATTACTTTATGTATCTTATTGTTTTTATAATAATAAAAAAAAGGGGGGAGAAAGAGAGAAGAGTAATGATGATGAATAGTAGAATAATTATTATTATTATTATTATTATTATAAAAAAAAAAAAAGGTTGAAAGGGAGGTTTAGTTTAATGAAAATGTGCGTTTTTACATAGTTTATATATGTAACTTATTATAGAACAAAATCCGAAATAAACTAACCTTTTTTTTTTTTTTCCAACTCCTCTCTCTTTTTCTTTTTTTATAACCTATAGCTGATCGTGCATACACATTATATGATGGACTTGTACTTAAAAATAACCATCGTTTACAATTATATATCACTCCCGACGGTGTCAAAGATCAAGAACCTAGCGCTCCTATTTTTCAAGTTGCTAATTTACCCCAATGGATCACTAATGAAAAACTATTCAACCTATTCCGTCCTTATGGTCCTATTCGTTTATGTAAAATCATTGTTGAAAAAGACCATTCTTTTAATGGAACTGCTTTACTTCAATATTTCGATGAGAATGATGCAAATACAGCTAAAATGATTATGGTAATATATATCCTTATATTCTCATTATTCTTATTAAACTAAAATATTTTTCCTTTTTTATTTTCTTTTTTCTTTTTTAGGAAAACAAATATCTTGATAAAAAAGCGATGTATGTATAAAAAAAATTCTTTTCATTTAAAATGTAATTTCGAATATTCTCATTTCTGATTCATTATTCTTTATTCGTTCTTTCTTTTTATCATTATTATTCCTTAGAACCATTTTCCCATTGGTATCTAGTAAATCAAGTCAATCCTCTGCATCCACCAATCAACATTCATCAAGTAAATCTGAATCTGTATGTATTCATATTAAAAAAACAAGAATATGCATGCACTGCATAATTTTTTTTTTAATATATTTATTTATGAAATTTCTTTTCCTCGCTCCATTTTTGCATTTTATTTTTTTTACTTCCTATAATATAGAATTCAGTAATAGATTATACCAATCTTTATATCAAAAACTTGGATTTAGCAGCAAAGAGTAATGATTTATTTTGCGCATTTCGAACATATGGACGTATTATATCAGCTAGAGTAATGAAAAATCCCGAAACAAAGCAATCTCGTGGTTATGGATTCGTTAGTTTCAGTCAACCGGATGAAGCCAAAAATGCTCTTGAAAAATTAAATGGTTCTTTTATTTTATCCAAACCTATTGTTATTGCCTTTCATGAACCTAAGAAACGCTCTCAAGGTACCAGCGCTTCTACTACCACCACTACTACAAGTAATAACAATAATAATAACAATAATCATTCATCCCCTCCTTCTCTTTCTTCTCCCCATCAACAACAAAAAATAAACCGTTCACCAGCTCCTTCTATAGAAAATAATTATCATCGTGCAACAGCAACAACAACAACTCATTATCAATCTTCTGCTACTTCAACACCCTCCATGACATCCTCATCACCTTTACCACCTTCT
The DNA here is from genome assembly GCA_025201675.1 of Cunninghamella echinulata. Taxonomy (NCBI): domain Eukaryota; kingdom Fungi; phylum Mucoromycota; class Mucoromycetes; order Mucorales; family Cunninghamellaceae; genus Cunninghamella; species Cunninghamella echinulata. The sequence goes on from MU611941.1 coordinate 26,575, forward strand.
TATAATAATAATAATAATAAAAACATGACAGCAGCATCAACCAACGAACAAATGCAAAGAGAACGTATCAGAGCTGCCATTTTATCTGTTATTGATAAAAAGAAAGAATTAGATCAATTAGAATATTATGTGGATAAGATTATGACTTTACGTCAAACCAGCCGTATGCTTTGTTTATTTAATCCTTCTTATTTAATTACAAAACTAGATGAAGTCAAATCATCCATGATGATGATGACAACACCAACATCTTATCCTTATCATAATACTCCTGCAACAGCTATAAATTATACTAGTCCAAAGACACCTAATCTTATTCAACATGATGAAGATGACCATCATTCCAATGCCTCTTCTTCTTCCACTTCAGGTTCGTCTTCCCCTGTCATGTCAACAAATAGTAATATGGTGACAACCAATATGATGGAAACCAGTGGAGATATGGACCAACATCAATTTATAACAAGATTTGTCGCTTCCATGAAAAACCTTTCCCTTTTACAACAAAAACAACAATTGGGTGATTTATTATTCCCCTATGTTAAGGTAAACATTTGTTATTCATTTATTTAATATACATACATATATAATAACAAGTGTGATAGATTTAATTGAAAATATCTTTTTTTTATTTATATACATTTCCTATTAATAGGCAACTGGAGTAAAACAAGCTTCTAAAATAACTATTCAATTGCTAGATACTCAACCATTAGACAAATTGGCTTATTCTATGCAATCAACAGAATTATTGAAACCATTGGTGGACAAAGCTTCAAATACTTTAACACAACAACAAAAATTCATTAAGGCTATTATGCAAAAATAATACCTTTATATACATAATCAATATACATATTTGATTTATTTATTTTTATTTTTTTTTAAAAAAGAATAATATTTTTTGTTTCTATTATTTATATAACTCTTATTATTGCCATTTTATAATCAATATCCTTTATATATATATTTATATATCTATATCAATTTATTTATATACGTATTATCTTCTCAACCCCCTTCTCTTTCCCTCCCATTTTTTTTTTTTTTACTGCACTTGTATTTCTGGGAAATTTCTTTTTTACTCTTTGTTATTTATCTCTTTTGAAATTTCTTTAGATTCATTCAACCTGTATCTTTTTTTTTATTTGTTATTTTAACTTTTTATATCTCGATTTTTTTATATCTCTTTTAATATTTTTATTCCACCCTTTTTTTTTTTTAAACTATACCTTTTTATTTTTTTATCCGTTTGGTGATTGGTTAATATATATACATATATCTATCTATCCCTTTTTTTTTGACTAGTGATTAATATTATCATCCGGTATTTATATATATTTGAATGTTTAAATTAAAATAAAGCCACTTTTTATATCTTCCAAATAATTTGATAGGATTGGTTGAATAAAATTGTTTAAATAAAAAACCTGATGTTTTCTTTTATACATGACCAATGATTTTTTATTTATTTCTTGTTGCTTATTTTATCTAGTATGACATTATAAGTTGTTTATTATTTTATTTTATTTTTAATATGTAGGATATATTATGAATTTATTCTTCTTGTTTAGAATGTTTAGCAATGAATTCAGGTGAAGGTTGGTCCATATCCTTCCATATTTTTTCCATTTTCTTTCTTTTTTCTAAAGTTTTTCCTTTATTTTCAGCTCGTTGTGCAAGAAACTATTTACAAATAAATAATAATAATAAACATGTTTATTAATAAATAAAATGGAATAAAAAATGATAGAATAAGGAGTTCAAAGTATATTAATATGTACCTCTTCTTTTAAACATAAATCCACTTGGCGTTTAGCTTCATTACAAAATCCTAAGAATTTATTAAATGAATTGGCACTATGACATTGATCTAAAGCTTCTATAACACCTTCGCAACCTTCATGTTTATGAATAATTAATTGAGGATGCATTTTTTATTATTTTATATTTATTTTGTTAGAGAAATAAAAAAATTGAAAAAAGAAAAAAAAAAATGTCAGGGTAAAAAAAATTCAACCTTAAAAAAAGTTAATCAAGAAAACTCCGCTAAAAAATAACATTTGTTGACAGAATTATTTATATATTACACATTTGTATTTGTCTTTACGGTGTATTTAAAAAAAATATTATTAGCTTTTTTTTTCTAGTATATCATTTGTCAATTATTATTTATTATTTATTACAATTATATCATATTTTGTTTGTGATCTTCATTTTTTTGGGTATAAATAAGTTCTTCCGTTAGCTGATCAAAAAATATATAATCCATAAGTAGATATATATTTATATATAGGAATTTGCTTTCCATTTAAATACAACCTACTATTATAAGCAAATCGAGCAAAACATTGATATGGTTCTGTACGTTTATACACCAAATAGATTTATAAAATTAAAATTAAAGTATAAAACATCTTTAATATTTCTATTTTTTCAATGCAAAAGTACATGATTTTTTATTTTTATTTTTATTTTTAATATTTTTTAATTATTAATAATTGGTATATATATATCTGAATATTTATACAATAATGAATAAACTAAATTCAAGTTGATTTATCTATACTACTATTATCTTCATTAACATCTATCCAACTATCATCGTCCGTATTTGCTTCACTAACACCATTGTTTATAGACGTATTTTCTTTAACCGTATTATCAATATTAATATTGTTATTATCATCATCTTCAGTTGAAGTAGCAGTAGTGGTGGTAGCATTTCCTTGCTGATTTTTTATGGAATGTACTTCATCATTATTATTTTCTTTTTCTTGTTGCTCAGTTTCATTTTCTAATTCTAGTAAATTATATCGATTCTTATTAATGGGACTATTTGATTTCTGAGCTGTAATCAATTTTTTCCCAACCAACTCTGACCAAGTGACATCTCCATTTCGATTAATCCAGCAACATTCAATACCGGTCACCATATCATTAAATAAAAATGCATTTTGTAATCCTTTTTTCCATTGCCAAACACTATTTTCTTTTTCTTCCATATGAGTGATATGATCTAAATTAGGTAAAATTACTACATCATTTCCATCTTTTCCCCATTTATATGAATATGTAATGGGGGCTAAAATGGGTTGAATGATTCTATTTAAATCTTCTTCAAGAGTACCAAAAGTTAATCCAGATAATTGAATTGCATTGACGGGTGGTTTTGTCGCTATTTTTTGCTGTTGTTTTTTTTCATGACCATTGTTTACAAAACCAGATGAAGATGTTATATCTTGTGATGTGGATGATGCAGTTGGAGGTGAAGGAGGTGCCATTAATTTAGGATCATGAATTGCTTTCGATAATAAAATAGGCGGAATACGAGGTTGACCCAATGTTTTTCGAAGACAAACACTACGATAAGGTTCAGGATCCATGGCTTCTGTTGCAATATTAAAATGAATACTATAACGATGAAGGAAACGGCGAAAAGCTGGTCGCATAGGTTTAAAATGCAAAGAATGTTGGTTTGTATTATTGGCAAATGTCATGATTTGACTTTCCATTTGTCTGCACCAATTGGCATTTTCCATGAAAAAGGAACGTATCGAATCATCATAATAACCAAGATCATCTGCTGATAACTGTTGTAAAGAAATACCTTCCGACTGTAATAGATCCTCTGCTTTTAAAGCAGAAATAGAAGTAGAAGTGTTAGTAGCTGTAGAAGCTATAGTAGCATTACCAGAGTAATCTTCACGTTGTATATCAAGAGCAGAAGCCAATCGCCGATTCCGTAAAATCTTTGCACAAAAATCATTACATTCTAATTTTTGATTGGAACCACTTGATGTTGCAGATGAATGACAAGGAATTTCAATAGAGTTTTGACCACAATCACATGTGGCACGAATACGAGCAGGACAAGGGGATGTTTCAGGACAAGGGGAAGCCCCATGACAAGAGGTCAAACAAGGGTGGCCACATGAGGTACGAGTTAAATCACAAGGCTGTGAACACGTTTGATCCTCCATCAAACAATCTCCATCATGACAGGTACGACGGCATTGATGTTGACCGCAAGGTAAATCTTTGCCACAAACAAGTCCACAATGTGCATTTTCACGATGGCATGGAATATTTTTTAAAGTTGTTTTACCACATACACATTGTCGAGATATAAGAATAGGACAAGGAGGACAAGGTTCATTATCGGGATGGCAGTTATGTTGTAATAGTCGCATATGACCACAAGAAGTTGGACGTACACAAGGGTGTTGGCATACAGGGAATGGAGTACCACAACGAATAGGAGGTTCTAAACGTGTTCTACCACAATTACATGTCATTTCTTCAAAGACGGCTTCTAAACATGGACGACAAGGTCCTTTATGACATTTTTCTTTACAAGTATGTTTGCCACAAGATAAAAGTTTACCACATTCTAAAGGACAATTATGATATTTTTCTGTTCCAGGTGTACGTTTTTTCCCTTTAGATTTATTAGCAGGACAACAAATATTACCACAAGAATGACGACCACAATTACGCATGACTTTACATACCTTTGAACATGTTATAGGTTTATCTGTTACAGTAGAACATATACCTTCACTTTCTGTAGATTGACATTGGCATGGTACTTTTACATGCTCTCCACAAGGACCACATTCACCACGGTGACATTTTTGTTGACAAGTATGACCACAAGGTAATAATTTATAACAAACACCACCACATATAGGAATGGGATCAGTACATTTAGATCGACTGTTTCCATCAAGTAATTCTTCTATAATCGTTGACCCACATGGACACGTTTTAATAATGGAAGGATCATAAGGACATGTTGATATTTCTGTACATGAGTGGCATTTTTTTCCACATTTATGAATGCCACAATCAAAAGTGCTATATAGATAGGCATATATAATATAATATGAAATATGAATAAAAAAATATTATTATCAATCATTCATCTACTTTTTTTATACACATTTATTTTCTTATTCTATTTTATTTTAATTAATATTCACCTTGTACAATTTTTTTCGCATTCATAATAACCAACACGTTTATCAATAGATAAAGAAGGTAGTCCATCACCACATCTAGTAACCCTTTCAGATTGCCCACAATAACATAATTGATGTTCATCTTCTATTAAACAAGGTTCACAAAGACCAGGATGACATTTCTTTTCACAACGATGTTTACCACATCCTAACAACTGACCACATACTTCTGCACAAGAATAAGAATTGGTATCGTAATCCGTATCTATACATTTTGCTTGCTTTCTATCTCTTCCACAAAAACATATATTTACAGGTCCCATTGATGTACATGGAGGGCAGGGTCCGGGATGGCACGGTCTATTTTTTTTAATAAATATAATTAATGGCTGTATCTTTTTATTTTTCCCTTTTCTCTCTCTCAGTCTATATATATAATCGTATGAATTCTTATTTAACTTACAGTGTACATGGATGGGGACACTTACGTGACCTTTTACATAATTGATCACAGGTATGAGGCGTTTGGTAATGATTAGGACTTGGGTTTTGTTGTTTACCACAAAAACAAAAATAGCCATAAGGAATAGCTGTACGTTTATGTTGACAACCAGGACATCTCCATGAAGTAATCATTGTATTAGTAGAAGTGTCTATATATATATTAAATAATAGTAATAATAAATCGTTTAATAATTAATTATTCATCACCCTTATCCATTTAAATATATAAATATATTATTCCCTTTTTTTACTTACCAGTAAGAGATTTACTTGCCCATTTTTCAATACAGTTAGTATGAAAGACAGCCCAACATTTATCACATGACCAAGTATGATGAGCAGGCCTTACTACATCCCAACATACCATACATTCATAGCTTGATGTGGATAATTCGTATGCCATAGTAGAAGCCATATCATCTGAAGTTGGTTTTGCAATTTTTTTTATATGATTTTTACCATGCTGATGACGGTGTTGTTGTTTATTTGATGATGCTCCATTATTACTATTAGATTTCTTTTTAGTAGCTGTACTATTATTGTTATTATTATTACTATTATTGTTATTATTATTACTATTATTGTTATTATTTTTATTCTTTTCTGTAGTGGCTGATTCATCTTTATCATTATTATCAATAGTTAATTGACCTTGAGGACGTTTTTTATTGAATCTAGGTGCTTTTGGTTTTTTATTACTGTCATTGCTCTTATTTTTAGTACTTTTGTTGTCATTACTGATTTCAGATTGAGTACCAGATGTGGAACCATTATTATTATCTTCTTTTGCCTTTGGTTTTCGTCTTTTTTGCTGCTGCTTCTTAGCTGAAAGAGTAGAAGAAGAAGATGCAGAGTTCTTTTCAGTAGCTGTACTTGTACCTGTAGTAGCTTCGGTAGTAGTAATAGTAGTAGTAGAAGTTGTTGTTTTAACAGATTGTTTTTCCTTTCCTTTTGATTTGGAAGTAGCAGAATGTTTATTTTCTATCTTGCTAACATTCTTGCCTTTCTCTTTTGAGGTTGTAGGATTCTCGCTCATAAATGAGAAATATAAATGATTTCTTATATTTAAAAATTAAAATATAAAGTAAAAAAAGGAAGTGAAAAAAAAAACAATTTTTTTATAAAAAAATTTCGCTGCGGTAGTTCTACTGCGAAAAAAATTTAAAACCAGCCTAGTAACTTATTCTCTTTTTGGAATACTGATAATACTAGAACAAAAATTATCATTATTAATATTACAAACTAAATAATAGAGTGTCCATATATAATAGAAAAACATATTTATTTTAAAAAATATACATCTGAAGAATAGTCAAAAAATAAAAATCAATATTTATAAGTTTATGTTATATTTATTCTTTATTTTTTCCTCTTTTTTTTGAAGCTGTATTATTGTGCAAATATTATTTTCAATGAATTAGTAAACTTGTGATTGATATTAAAAAGTTTGCTATTATTATTCGTAAATTAAAGTGGCTGATGCTATTACAAGTGTTATAAAATAAAACCAATCTCTTAACGTACTAATAATTTTTTAGGTTTAAGAAATTGGCAATTTTTTTTCCAATAAAGCTATATAATTCCATATTAAGAAATAATATTACCTTTTTTCAATTACTTTTTTTTTTTTTTTTCATTTGTTATTTATTGCTATGTATTAAATCTTTTAAATATAAAACTTAAACTATTTACGAAAAAAATATCAACTGAATGTTAAAAAATCATATAATAATAATAGTAATATTGGAGATGGGAAAGAGAAAATGTATGTAATGTGTAGTCAAATATATATATTTATGTATATATATTTTTGGGAGAATATTAAAGACTGTCAATTCTTTTAAATGATCTACCACCCTTAGGTCGTTCATGTAATTTTGGATTATTTTTTGCAAGGAGATCTATTGTAAAATAAAATATAAGTAAACATGGATCCATATCTTATATCACTAATAATAATCATTTTACTCTAATTATCTAATTATAAACTTTTTTTTTTCTTACCTCGACCCATTTTAGCATAATCTACATCACAATCATGTTTATCTGGGAAACGATGTGAGTCACAAAACACATAGTCGCATTTGCATTTATTAATAGTTTGTTTAGCTAACGGTACCTATTATCATCACAAAATAAAAAAAAATGAAATATACACATATATTAGAAAATACTCTGTAATTGATCATTCATTGATTATATTTATTTATCTATTCTTTTCTCATCCATATATATGTATATATTTATATTTCGATATACCTTAACCCTACATTTAAAACATCTTCCTTTATTCGTTTGTATTGGTTTATCTGAACTAGTTGGTGTATTAGCTTCGCTATTTTCTGTGGATGAAAGGTTGGGTATAACATTAGATTGTGGTGAGGATGTAGTAGTAGTTTCTGCTGGAGGAGGAGGAGGGGTAGACATTAATGGTGTATCTTGATCTTCTGATATGATAGATGGCGGTCGAGGATGTTTACGGGAAGAGGAAGAGGGGGAGGGGGAGGAAGAAGTACTTTCATTTTCATTTATTGATGTTGTATTTGTTTTTTTATCATCTAGGTTTACTTTAGGTTCGGTAAATGTTGTATCGTTGGTTGGTGTATTTGCTATTATATTATATAATAAAAAAAGAGAGAAATAGGAATTTTTAAAATTAAAAAATATTATTATTAATAATAGTCAAATTGCACTATTGCAAATATAATTCATTTATTTTATTTATCTATTTGAATTATTTATTTATATGTATTACATTTATTTTTTTCTTTAAAACATTTAGAGCACATATTATTAAAGATTTCATTTCCATAAAATCCACATCCAGCTATACATAGTTGGGGAGCTTTTGTAGTATTTTTTTCACCTTCCATAATTATATATATATTATGTGAATTTTTTTATATATAATAGATATTTAATAAATGTATATATGTTTATTATCAATCCTTTAAAGTGAAATGAAATAATAAAATAATAGCTTTTTTTAAAAGTACAAAAAAATAGATGAGAAAAATATGAATGAGAAGAAGAAAGAAATTATTATTAAAGGGCGGAAAAAAATTATATCTTTATAAAAAAATTCGGAAATCAAAATAAAAATTTAACCCATTGTACATTGTGTATAGAATTTTTTTTACCTCACGTGGGTTTTTATTTAAAAAATCACTACTTACTCTAAAAAAACCTATCCTTTTTTAATAACAGTATTTTATTCAAGTATTAAAGTTCAGTTTTTTTTTGACTCTACCTATCCTTATTTTTCATTTTTATTTGATTTTACTTGATGGTTCAGTGATTTACCAGCTTGGTACCCATTATAATAACCATAGAGATACCAAGCATGTATTAATTGTGATATAGAAGCATCTATTTTAAAAACAATAAAAAAAATAAGATAAAAAGTAAATAAGTATATTTTGTTATTACACAGCCCTATTATCCCTCTATCGTTATTTATTATTTACTATTCAATTATTTATTATATTATTAATATAATATAAAAACATGTCATTCTTTCTATTGCTATTTACCTGTATGATGTTGATAAGAAAAAGGAATAGAGAAGGATGGTGGCGGTGGTGGCGGTGGTGGTGGTGGTGGTATATGAGTATATATAAAATCATCTTTAGTTTGATTTGATTTTCTCTATTTTAATAATAATACAGTAAAAGAATGAATGAACAAAATTAATATGAATCAAAATAATTACAGGTTGCATAATAATATTAAGAGTTTATAACAATCTAATTACTTTTTTTGGTGATTTTTGATTTGAAGTTAACTTTCGTTTCTTTTGATGCCTAAAAAAGAAAAAAAATAGCATCATATAAAATAATATATTTTTTGTTAATATTTCTAAAAAAAATACATACTTGATCACTATTATTTTTATTTTCATATGCATCTCGTTATTATACTTTTTATTAGCACTGAACGGAGGAGGAGAGTCTTCATTTTTAAGCTTACTATGATGTTTCTAACAAGTCAAACGATATTTATAAATAAATAAAAATACTTATACATATATATATATATATATATATATATATATATATTATTAATAATATTACTCTTGCTATCTATTACTTACTTTATATATCTCTTTTGTTGCCTCCCAATGATCTATTAACTCTTGATCATCCCAAAACTCGTCATGCTTCTATATATATAAACATATATATTTATATATATGTGATGTTATTTTTTGGATGAATCTATCCTGTTATGAAAAAAATATACCTTTTTACTGCCAGCTGAAAATATAACTTGCCCCATTTGTGGAGTGGTTGACCAGCCATGCTCATCCATATTTAGATATATAAATATATATTTGTTTAGAGGGCGTTAAAAAAAGCTCTGAAAGAAAAAAAAAAAAAGAGGAGAGCAAGAAAAAAAGATCAACCAAACCTAAAAAAATCAACGGAGATTGAAAAATACATATAAATATATGTTTACGATATCAATGATTATTAAATTTATTTTGTTAAGCTTTATATATTTTAAAAAAATTGAATTTTATAAGATAACAACTATATAAAAGATAAACTAATCATAATAATAATAATAAAAAGGGTATAAAAATCATGATACTATTTTTTGGGGTAATCTTTCTCCTTAAGCCACTTTTTAAACTATAATTTTTTTATGAATAAGATACTTTAAATTATATGATCTACTATTAAATATTACAATACATAGTATTTTAATATATAAATAAGTACATCATAATAAATATAAAAACCATTATTGAATATACAAATATCTTATTCTTATTAGTCTTATTCTTATTCTTATAAAAATTAATGTTCAACAGTTTTATTTATTTCCCCTTAATAGATTATTACATCCGTTTAATCAGCCAATCTGTATCTTTTTAATCATAAAAAATTCCCCTCATTTTTATTTTATTATATATAATCTTTTTTATTTTATATTTTATATTTTATATTTTTACCTTTTTCTTTTCATTGTTTAACTATTTTTGAATAATACTTTTTTTTAATTCTAATTTTAATTTTATATTAAATGGTGGACCCTTCCTCTTTATGGATGGTCAAAGATAAAAATAATAATGACCACTGTGATTTTCGATTAACCAGTTATAATTGTGCAGAGGGTGATTTTTTTAAAAAAATGAATATAACTAATGCAATCATGATGCTTTTTATTCTCCTTGTTGGTAAGCAATAATACATAAATAATAATACTGGTAAAAGAACAAAATTCAAGTTAATCACCTTCTATGTACAAATTAGGAATACCTTTGCTTTACTATCGATTATTTTATTTAGGACAACGCTTATATGAGATAAATCATTTTACAAAGCTTATAAAAATAAAACCAAAACCAATCGAATCAATGCTTTTCTTTGGAATTATTTTTAATCTTTGTAAAAACAATAATAAAAAGAACCATGATCGCTCTGTATATATTCCTGATTTTTATCTTTAAAAATAAAAAATTAATTTATTTTATTCTGATTTTTTTTAGTACGCATGTTTAATGCCATCGTTATTGCAACAGATATATTTCCAAATATAGTATTTCGATCGTTTTTATTTGAATTTCCTTGGGCTTTTGGTTATGGTGCTTTTGCAAGTTACGTATTTGGAATAGTTCAAACAATGAAGTGAGTTTTTATTTAAAAAAAAAAAAAAAAATGTAGATCATAACATATATCTTACTCCATATTTTATTATCATCATTATTACTACTATTATTATTATTATTATTACATAGCGAAGTAGGTTAATATATTTTTCTCTCGTTCTCCTTTTTTTAAAAAAATCATTAATATAATTTATTTTTTATACATTTTTTTTTATATAGAGTTGTCATGTTGCACATACGACTTGGTTTCAAGATCATTTTAAAATTAATATTGTATGTGTTTTAATGATCATCATGCCTTTTTTAACAAATAATATTGTTTCTATTACCGCTGGTGTATATGAACAAAATGGAAATACTGAAATGGCCATTTTATATACCCGCTTATTATATTATATATGGACAGTTTATTGTGGTAAAAAAAAAAAAAAAATTAAAAAAAAATATTAATTCAACACTTGTTCATATATATATATTATTATTATTATCATTTTTATAAACAGGATTACTAGCAATAATATTAATTACATGTGGCACCCAATTAACTCGTTTATTACAACAAAATTTAAAATTACAACAAGGTTATCCAACAAACATTACTAAAATTAAAGCTGGAATGTTTAAAATAAAACTTGTAACGATTGTTGGAACCATTTGTTTAGCTCTTTTTTCTATCCTTGTTCTTATTTACGCTCTTTTTCGTAAAGAATTAGCTGACTATACCAGTGTTTATTATTTTATGCTTCTTTCTTGGACTTTTGATGGAACCATTACTTCATGCTTGGTTGTTTTGACAGTTATAATTAAGTATGATTTTTATTTTAAAAAAATGTTATTTAAATAGCATACCAATTTTTAAGATAATAATAATAATTAACATCTTTTTTTTTCCTTTTTTAGCCCTTATACATCAGGAGTAATAGGTAATATAACTGGGTTTAATTCAACTACACATACAACAACACTGGGAGGTGGTGAATTTTCTCAAAATTGGAATCAAGAATCCACACTAATATGGAATAATAATAGCAATCTAGATAAAAAACGAAAATCACTCTGTTCAATGAATATGGATTTAATTACAACAAAATCATTTAATAATAATACAAATAATAATAATCATAGTCCTAGTAATATGACTACACCTTCTCAAAGAAAATTGCGGTCTTCCTCCATATCTTCAGGTAAAGATAATTCATCCTACGCTTCGATATCTTTAGACACTATATCGCCTTCACATACTTCCAATGACTTGACAACAACAACAACTATTCAACGTCCTATTGGACCAATGGAAATAATTGAATTGGATGAATTACAGAAACAGAATAACGATATGAAAAATTCTAACCATTCGACCGAATTAAACCAATCAAGGCATAATAGTATGGATCACCATTTCATTACTTATTAATTATTTTTATATATACACATTTATTTATTTTAACCTTTTTTATTATGTATTTATTTTCAGTTTATTTCTAATGTAAAATAAAATAAAATAAAATATTATTATTATTCTATTTATTTAATCACTAATTCGATGGTTTTCTTAAAAGAATAATAGTAATAATTATAATAATAATAATAATAATAATAATAATAATAATGATAGATATGCTATGTAAAATCTTTTTTTTTTTTTAGTAGTCGTTAGAGTGATCATTAAAATATAAATAAGAAAAAAAAACTAATCCGAGTTAAAAAAGGGAATACCAATTTTGCATTTAAATGTTACGTAAAGATGGGAGGGAAAAAAAGGATAAATAATAATGTAAATTATAATTGTAGAAGTAAATAATAATAATAATGATAAGAAAATAAATTTAAACTATTGAATAAAGAGGGAAAATGTAAGAATAATAATAACAATTATATATATATAGATATATAGATATATAAAAAAAAAAAATAATAATAATAATAATTATAATAATAGTTTATTTTTTATTTTTTTTATCTTTGTTTATCATCAGCTACTTTTCGTCCTTTTTCTTCCTGTTGGCTATTATCAGTATTATCCTTTTGAAGTGATGCTAATACACGTTTTGCTAATCCAACTATATCACCTTCCATATCCTCGGTATTATCTTCTGCGTTTTCATATGATTGATTAGATTTCTTTTGAGGTGTATTTGTTGCGATACGGTTAATACTAGCTATGATGTCTTCAGAACTATTTATTTTTGCAATCAAATCTTTATCTATTTTATAAAATAAAATAATAATAATAATAGGAATTAATTGTTTAGGTTATATATTATCAAACTATTACATAATTATATATGTAGATATATGTTACCTCCTCCGTCTAAAAACTGCTCTACAGTCCAAACACCAATATGTTGAAAAGCAATATCTTGATTTTTATCTAAAAAGTGCATCAAAAATCCACAAAGACCACCTTCAGGTTCACTCCATACTTTAACAAAGGGTGTATAATCCTTAACTATAAATATGCATGAAAATGGTAAAAATAATAAAAAGCTAAATAAACATAATAATAATGTATGTGTTTTATAATTTTATACATATATAATTACCTTTAGAACTAAGGTTTCCAATAGCAGCAGCAGAATTTCCTTGCACTTCCATATTTGAACTTGAAGTAAGAGGTACCAGTACATTTAATACATTCATACCAAGTAAGCGTTGTTTTAATTCATCACTTAAAGCCAAGACAGCAATGGCAGCAGTCATTTCTGTTTGTACACTTGTAGGGACTTGGTTAATAAGATTTTTAATACGTTCAACAGCGCCAGCTTCAATAATGGCACGTTTGTTTCTTTCAGAACTAGCAGCTAAATTACGTAAAGTGGAAATAGCATGGCATTGGATTTCCTCATTCTCATCATAAGAAAGCAATTCAATCAATGGATTAACGAAACCTTCATCAATAATAGGTGATTCATTGGTAGGGTGGATGGAAATATTACGTATACAGGCAACAGATGATAGTATGAGTGGTAAAAAGGATGATTTGAGTAATCGAAGTAATGGAGGTAAACCTTTGCATCGTACAATTTCAAGTTGGTATTTTTCTATTGCCATTATCATAAATATATTTTTTTAAAAATAATAGTATTAATAATAAGTTGATAAAAATCATTTAAACATTTAATTATATGATCTATTTTATTTATAGATTTATTTTTACCATCAGATGCTAAGTTTCGTAATGCTAAAGCAGCTTGACATTGAACTTTTAAACTTTTTGTATCCATTAATGCAATAAGATATTGAACTAATCGTGAATCTGTTTGTGCAAGCTTTTTTCGATTGTTAGCTATTTTGATTTTTTTTTAAAAAAAAATAGTAAAAAGATAAGATTATGTTAATAGATCAATAGATTTTTTTGTATCATCATCTTTCAGATTTTAACATAATATACCATCTACTGCTATGTTACTAAGGGCTGTAGTACAATAATATTGAACATCTGCGTCTTGTGAGCTTAATAAACCAATTAAAACAGGAATAGCCCCAGCATTAACCAATTGTTGACGATTTTCCTCTAAAAAAAGAAATATATGAAAGAAAAATAACATATGAATTTATATACTTATTTTATAGAAAATAATTAGTATTCTCCTTTTTCTTTATTTCACTTTACGTGTATGTGTCATGTTTAAAAGAGCCCCAGTAGCATTTCTTTGTACTCGTTGATCTTTTGAGCGTGCTAAATCCACTAATAATCGAAGAGCGTCGGATTTAGCGATTTTAGCTTTGTTTTCATCTAAAATAATGATAGAATTAAAATAGATATGTAGATAAAAGAAAGAGATAAAGTTAGTTAAATTAAAAAAAAAAAGCAAAAGAGAAAAAGTAAATATATAAAGTAAAATAAATTGGGAAATTACCATGTGTAGCAAGGTTAGTAATACATCCGACAGCGTTGCACTGCACTTCCACATTAGGACTACCCATTTGACGAATGAGTTGTTCTAAACCTCCAAGTTTGACAATCAACAATTTATTTTCAGCTAAATTAAAATGGTAAAAGAAGAAAAAAATAAAAATAAGGAAGGATAAATATATTTATTTTTTTTCCATAAAAATCTTTTTCCCTTTATCTTTCTCCTTTTTTTAAAAAAAGATCCTTTCTTTCATCATCAACATTATTCATTTCTACTTTACTATTAACGGCTAAATTTCCTAAGGCTGCACTTGCTGCACGTTGAACTTCAATATCATGAGATTGTAATAAAAATAATATAGGATCTAATGTTTCTCTGCCAACTTGGCGTACATCTATTTTTTTTAAAAAAAACAATAGAAAAATATATATATGTATTAAAAAAAAAAAGAAACCAATCAGCTTTCATTAAATTCTGTTTACCTATAAACATATATTATTGTTTGGATTTTTTATTATTATTTTATATTACCCTTTTCGGTGATTTCAGCAAATGCTAAAGCCGCCGACCTTTGTAAATCGACATTATCAGAATAAGCTAGTGTAGATAAAGGTCTCAGTGGTTCCCCTTCAAAAAAATTGGTATGGCTACGATCTATTTAAATAAAAAACATAAGCAAGAAAAAAAGAAAAAAAAATGTATAGAGAAAAAGATTAAGAGTTAGAGTTAAAGCTAGAAAGAGTATATTAAATATATATAAAAAGCTCCATATATTATAATTATTTCCTTACTTTCAAGATATTGAAGTAATTCTGCAATAGCTTCGCGTTCGTTTTCTTGTAATAATGGTTCGTATAATCCAGATTTACTTTGCTCTATTTTATCCAATAAAGTATTTTATTTTTAATTAGTAAGTAGTCGTTTATTTATAAAGTCGTCCGTTCCATATATAAGTATATATGTATATATATATATATATATCATACTTCCACAACAATCATGACATGAACTACAAGTATTTCCCATTTTGATAAATAATACCGATGACTTTTTTGTATTAAAATAATTTGTATAAATAAAAGATGAAAGTGATTAGCTTTTGGTTATTTTTTAAAATAAGAATAAAAAAAGGATTGATACGAATGAGGAGAGTGTTTCAAATAGAAACAAAATAAGAAAATAAGATAGAAAAAGTGTCTTTGTGTAAAATAAAAAAAAACCTAAAAGGATTATTACTTAATAAAAAGTAGAATTAAACTGTTCTAAGATTTAAATGTATATATAAATAAAAATATGTAATAACTGTATAACAATATATATAAAGAATCAAAAGGATTTATATGATCAATAAAAAAAATGTAGAATTATAAAATAACAACGATGGGAAAAAAAATGGAAGAAAGAAAAAGAACCAAGAAAAAAATGAGAGAGCAACAAAAAAAATTGGTCATCGGAGTTAAAATATTATTTTTTCGTCAACTTCCTTCAGTTGCTTAATATATTAAAATTAATTTGGTAAAATGATTCTACCAAAAAAAACACTTCACAAAATTCTTACTGATATTTAATATATGTATTTATATGATGAATATGTAATAAATTTTGATAAATTGAAATGCAACCAAGAACAATAATTGAAAATATACATATTTTTTAATTACAATCAAATATGCTGTTATTGTTCTAAACAATAATCTATCTTTCTCAGTAAGGTGAACCAAATAACTGTAGATCATTACAAAACTTTATAAAAAGAAAATTATGATAAATACATGATTAACAATGAAACTTGGCTTTAATCGAATTATTTTAATATACTAAGATAAAGTAAAAAACAACCAAACTGAAAATATAAGTTTTTTTATTTTCCAATAATTCATATTTTATATATATAAATGTCGATACTATTGGGAATTAAACCCTGTTCAATTAAAATATACTTGTATTAGTATTTAAGCAACCAAAGTAGAAGCAGTGGCAGATTCACTATTAGAAGAAAAAAAAAGTTAAGGAAAAGACAGTTATCGAGCAAGTCTTTTTTCATCTTGTTTTTAAATAAATAAAAACGAAGCTATAAAAAAAGACAAACTACAGGCATAATGTCTAATATAGATAAAACAGTATTGCATTTTTTTTTTTTTTTGCAAGCGATTTAATTTTACAAAACTAGTTAAAGGTTAGTATTTGCAAAATCAACACAATAGATAATAATAACAATAACAATAAAAAAGGATACTATTTCCAGGTAGGAGGTAATTGACCATTGGTTTTATAATAACGACCAAGACGATGAATACGAGATTCAATAAGAATTAAACGATACTTGGAACCTTTATCCTTTCTGTTGCGTTCCATATGTTTACGGATAGAGACAGCCTTCTTGATCAAATGGTATAAATCTTCAGGGATTTCAGGAGCAAGACCGCTGGATTTAAGAATACGAAGGATCTTGTTACCAGTAACACCTTTAACTTGGGGAATACCGAAAGAATCACGTAAAAGGACACCAATTTGAGCAGGAGTTAAACCTTTCTTAGCATTCTTGCAAATCATATCAACAACTTCTTCGGGAGAGGTCTTGACCCAAGAAGGAGGAGTGCGACGATAAGGGAGGGCACTACCAGAGATACCCTTACCAGGAGTGTGCTAATTTTTTAATAAAATGATAATAATAATGACAATGATAATAATAAAATGAAATCAATATAAATTTACGTATATGCATATATATATTCGTTATCTACATTTATAAATATAAAAAATTATAATCATCTGTATCAATATTTAATGTATACATATATTTACCATACGACCCATACTGACTGATTAAATGGAACAAAAAATTGGGAAAAAGAAAAAGAATAAAAAAATTTAACTGTACAGAGAAAAATTTTATTAATTTTCAGATTTAATTTTTTTTTGCGGGGCACTATAAAAATTTTTCCAAGCCACTTTGATTTTTTAGTTTTCATACGATACGAAATAGTATTACCCAATACAGGAAACAATATAAGCTTGTTCAATGCTATACAAATATTTATTAACACAAGATACAATATTATTAATAATGAATCATATATATGAAAAAGCTAATAAAATTGATCATTTGATTTTTTTAAGCTGTGGATAAATTTTAAAGAGCGCATAACACGCGCTGAACCAATATCTATAAATTTAAATTTTTTAAAAAAAAATACTTTTTTATGGCCTTTTCTCTCTTTCTCTTTCGTTCAACATCATCCTATATTACCCAACCTTATTCTAATCGATTAACCCTATACATATTGAAGTCACTTAAAAGATCATATACAGTAATGAATAATACATCGCTTGAAACCGGCTCGGCAGCGAGAAATATTGAAACGAAAATATACGGAAAAGCAAAAAATGGTGTTGATATGAAGATCGTTTTAACTAAAAAAGAAACTGATATTTGTAATCTACTTAAACAAGTTTCTGATTATATTGCAAACGAACGACCCGATTTACCAAGAATTGAATCTCGTATTGCTGGTGGTTGGGTTCGTGATAAGGTAATTTTTACAAAAAAAACTGAAAAGCGACACTCATGACAAAAAATGCATATACATTTACTATTTTTTTTTCCTATTTTGATAAATACATATATAAATACAACTATATATTCTTTTTAGTTATTAGGTAAAGAATCTCATGATTTAGATATTGCCTTAAATAGTATGATGGGATTTGAATTCGCTCAATACGTTAATAATTATCTTCAACAAAATGGTCTTGCTACACGTACTATATCAAAAATTGACAGCAATCCTGCTAAATCCAAACATCTTGAAACAGCCACTACCAAATTATTCGATCAAGAAATTGATTTTTGTAATTTACGTACAGAAGTTTATACTGAAGATAGTCGGATTCCTGCAGAAGTGGTAATATTATCCTTCAAAAAGTAAAAAGAAAAGAAACGATAAATATAAGAGTTGAATGCTAGTATTTATATGAATCTTATTTTTTAAAATTTTAACTTTACTATTATTATTTATTTATTTATATATAAACGTTAGACTTTTGGAACTCCAACTGAAGATGCATATCGTCGTGATACTACAATTAATAGCTTATTTTATAATATCAACACAAATAGCGTAGAAGATTTTACTAATCAGGTACTATTCAAAAATATATACATATTCAGCTTCTATTTTTTAAAAATGTATATATGCATATATTAGTACTATAAACGTGATACTAAATGATTTTATTCCGATTTTATATTCGCAAATAGGGACTTAGTGATTTAACTAAAGGATTAATTCGTACACCACTTGAGCCATATGAAACATTTCGTGATGACCCTTTACGTGTATTAAGGTGTATTCGCTTTGCTAGTCGATTTGGATTTGAAATGGTGGCTGAATTATCAGAAGCAGCTAAGTGTGAGACGATTAGGGATGCACTTGTAAATAAAATCAGTAAAGAACGTATAGGAACAGAAATTGAAAAAATGTTAAACGGGCCTTCACCATTATTATCTATGAAACTTATTCATCAATATGGATTATATTCAACCGTATTTGAACCTCCTAAAAATATCTCTCACTCTCCAATGGACGCTTATCAAGCTGTACGAGCTGTAGGCGCTGTCAAATGGTTTATTATGGATAACTTGGATAATCAGGAATATCAACAATTACTACAACAAAAATTTATCCGTAATAATAACAATATAAATTATTTATTACGACAAGTAGAAAATGATGATGAAAGGCATACCTTATACTTGGGGGCAGCTTTATTACCTTATTTAAATATCACTGTGGAATTGAAAAAAAAGACTTCGCCAGCTGTAGAATTAATTATACGTGATTCACTCAAATTAAAAAATCAAATTATAAATACCATCAATACTTTATTCCGTGGCATTAATATTTTTAAAGAAGCTTCTAATCATCATCATTATACACAAAACAATATATCAAGATCAGAATTAGGTATGATTATTAGAGATATTGGTGCCCTTTGGAAAACATCTTTAAAGTTGGCACTTATTGACGATTTAATATCTTTGGATATTGATTGGGAGCATCCTGATCAGTTGGATATAAATTTTAAAGATGCTGAACACATCATCAGCAAGTATTCATCTTTATTGCATCAAGCTAAATCATATGGCATTGAAGATTCTCATACATGGAAACCCATCATTGATGTAAATAATAATAATACTAATAATAATAGTAATAATAATGAATTATGATAACGGCTATTTAATATCAACTACTATTATGTTTATATTATTATTTATTTATAATAGGGTAAAAAAGCAACACAATTACTAGGATTAAAACCAGGACCAGTAGTCCAAGAACTATTAAAAACAACGATGATCTGGCAATTTGAAAATCCTCAAGGGAGTGTAGATGAATGTGCTACCATGCTAAAAAATTATTGGGATAACAAGCAACAATCGTAATACATACATTGTAAAATTTATGATTATTAATAAATTCGATTATCCATATATACATTATTTTTTTTAAGCTAAGCCCTTGTTTTTAAAATTTAACTTTTTCCCAATTTTTTATTTTTCATTTCTTCCTTCCTTTTCTTTTCTTTTCATCTCAATTTTTTTCCTATCCTTTATTCATTTTATCCCTCTAAGATATTGATTCATTTTAATCATGAAACCAGAATACATTCTTCAAAGACCTATTGGCATGTTTGAAAAAAACCAAATAGCAAAGCAACTCACTAAAGGCTATGCTTCAGTTACCTTGACAGCCATTTTGGACCACCCTTCACGACCATCATCTCCAGCAGAATCAGAGTCAATGACATATTTTTATAAAAAACAACTTTATCCAGCTTTAAACCTTTTAATTCAATCACATCCTATGCTTCAGTTATGTGTACTTAATGCAGATCAGCCTTCAGCTCGATTTGTTCAACTTACTACTTTAAATCTGAATGACTTGGTAATTGTCAGTGAAAATGATCGCTACTGGGAAACTGAATGTCAAAAACGTATTATTACCAATGAATGTCAACATGAATTTGATTTATTTGCTTTAAAACCTTTATGGCGTTTACATGTGTCAGCTCACTCCGACCGATCGGACCAATGCAGCATTACATTTACTGTGCAACATGTTATCGCTGACGGATTAAGGTACAGATGATCAAATATTTATTTTTTTTAATTATTAATTATATTATGATTTGCTTATTTGATGTAAAATGACTCACTTCTTTTTTGTCATCATCCTTTTTTTTATGTCCATATAGTACACTGATTGTTTGGAAAGATCTATTGCGTTATCTTAATAATCAGCAACAATATCAAACATCATTTAATAATATAGATATCACCTCAGCTTATTTTGATACCAGCAATCCATGCAACGTGCCCTTACCAATTGAACAACGCAATGCACCTAAAGATCCTAATGTAAAGCCTGCACCTCCAGTACCAGAAGATGGTTGGGAAGGGGATTTTCCTGCGCCTGAAAATGAACAACTTGACACTGTTCTTCATTTCATGCAGATAGGAGGTAATACTTGGTCACGATTAATTCAAAAATCAAAACAGCATCAAGTATCATTACATGCCATTATATATTCAGCTTATTTATTATCATGGATATCTGTTTATACCGATACATCCGTTAAAACCGTTACAGCAATTAATTGTCGCCCTTACTGTGATCCACCAGTAGCTAATGATGAATTGGGTATCTTTTTTGGAAGATTTGAATATGGATGGCCAAAAGAAGCCCTACTCCCTTTTATGGAACAAGATAATAATGTAACATCGCCATCGTCATCTTCTTCTTTTTGGAAATTAGCTAAATTATATCATCAATTGGTTCAAGAAAATAAATTATTGACTTGTCAACGGTCATTATTAATGGAAGATGCTTTACCCACTTTTCCTGAATCGTATTGTAATGTTTGGTACCAGTCAAGAAAAACATTTAAAATGGGAAGAAGCGGAGGATTAAATATTTCTGACCTTGGTAAATTTGTTCAAGATGAAAAAAATGATGAAGGAAGAAATAAATGGGTATTAAATAATTTATGGTTTTGCCAATCAGCCCATATCTATGCTACTGTCATTGCAGTAAATGTAGTTACTTCCAATGGTAATATGAATGCAACAATTACTTGGCAACGTGGATCGATAATTGAAGAAAAAGCATTAAAATTTTTGGAAAATTTTAAACAAAGATTAGAAAATGAAGCATTAGAATGAATTTTTTTTATTACTATTATTTCTCTTTCCATTTAATATTTTTTTTGAAAAAAAAAAAGAAGTAAATAAATTATTTTATTATTATTATATGTTTTTTTAATATTGAAATATGACAAATACTCGTTTAAAAGCTGCTATTGCAGATGAACATCCGGTAATAAAAGAATAAACACAATAAACAATGACCTTTTGTATTTATTTTAAATGAATAATAATAATAATAATATTAGGAGTGGGTTATTCCTCGAGCTTGTCAGAGCCAAGCGTATAAAACGGGAATATATTTAGCAAGTAAAATGTTATACCTAACGTCATACTTCAGTTAAAAACAGTTTACTCATTTCCTTATTTCATAGTTTTCACCGGGCTTATAGCAAGTAATGTTTATTTAAAATACATACAGATACGCATACACACCCTTAAATACCCGCTTTTCAACACATTTGCTTATTTTTTTATATAATTTTTATTGCTATTATTACCATTATTATTGTTGTTACTATTATTACTATTATCTTTATTATTATAGTTCCAATATCAAAGAATCTAGGATTAGATAAAAACAAAGCCGTTTTTTCAGCATTAGGTATTAAACTGAGCATATATACAACAAATTATTAATTATATATATATTTATTCATAATTATTTTTTAAATAAATAGGAATATCAAGTTTGAGTGGTTATGTTACATCGAGAATAGCATACCGATATTGTCGATTGGATGATATTGAATAAAAATTCGACTTTTTAAAAGAAAAGTATAATTAAAATAGGTTTAAATATAATATTCGCCACGCAAAAATTATTTTTATAAGAAAAAATTCAATTTTTGATCTTCCGAATTTTGATAAAAACACTATTAAGAAAAACCAAATCCAAAATAAATTTTATACTTTCTTCTCTTTCTCTTTTTTATTTCTTAATAAAAAAATAATAAAATATAATATATATTAATATATGGCAGCAAATTATTGGGCATCTACACAAAAGTAAATATATACATACACATAGACGTAAAAGGAAAAAAAGAAAGTAGCTTATTACCAATAATTCATTTTATAATACACTAATACCATAATTTATTCCTAAACAAATGTGTACGTATTTTTATTATATATTAAATTAGGAATCACTGGCAAATTGATCGATTAACTTTAGCACAAAGTAGAGAAGAAGATTTAAAGTTATTAACAGAAAGTGAATATATTAAATTAAAAATATGGTTTTGTAAACGTAAGTTATAAAAAAACTGTATATAAAAACAATAGCAATTAATATAATAACAAAGTGTACTAACAATAATAATAATATTAATAATATTAATAATAATAATAAAATATTAGTGATGCAAGATATAGCTAAAAGATTTCAACTAAAACAACAAGTTGTTGCAACAGCTTTTGTCTATTTTAAAAGATTCTATATAAAGTAATATATACATATATATGTATAGGACACGCATATCTAAGCTATATTAAAATACTGAATCAATATCTTTTTTATAAACAACCCTTTAATAGCAATTCTTTACGTTCAACAGACCCATTACTTGTTTTAGTAACCTGTGTCTATTTAGCATCAAAAATTGAAGAATGCCCTGTCCATATTAAAATGATTACTCAAGAGGCCAAAGTTGCTTTTCAAGGTAAATTATAGGCTTATATAAAAATAAAGAATTATAGCTATTAAAAAAAAAAAAGATTATTTAGCTCATTCCTCCTCCTATTTTTTTATATATGAAGATTTTCATGGTGGATTTCCATATGATAGCTCCAAAGTAGCAGAATTTGAATTTTATTTATTAGAAGAATTAGAATTTTACCTTATTGTATGGCATCCCTATAGATCCTTAACAAGTATATGTCAAGAACTTGGTATGCGAGAGCAGGGATTACAATTTGCATGGTTTATCCTTAATGATGCTTATAGGACGGATATTGTCTTATTATATCCACCTCATTTGATTGCTTTAGCAGCTCTTTATTTAACCATTGTATTAAATCATGCTGATTTTGCACCTGGATCTGTAGGTGATCGCTCTGATATGAAACAGTGGTTTGCCGATTTAAATGTAGAAATTGATACAATTATAGAAATAACACAAGAAATCTTATCAATTTATGAAATTTGGGCTGACTGGAAAGAAGAAAAAATGATGCCTTTATGGAAAGAGTTTAAAACTAAGCCTATAACATAAATACACATTCACTTTTATTTATTACTTATTTATTTTTTGATATCATGATGCTTTTACTATTATTATTATTTTTCATTTTTTATTTTTTATTATTATGATATGTATGAATAATATATACACTGTACATATACGTTTTTTTTCTTAAAATATATAATCCCTTGATTATATGATACGTGCACATTTTATTAAACTCCAATAACTCATTATCATCATCAACAATTAATTTTTTATGGCGAGAGTATTCTTGATCTTTGGAATTATTGGGAAAAAAAAGTTGAAATTCAAGTGTAAATGTATATTTTACTTTAAAAGCGTTGTTTACGTATAAAAAAAATGTGTAACAACTTGGATCGGTATCATGTTATTTTACCACGATGATTATAATTTTTATTTTGTTGGTAATGATGAATAGAATATCTAATATGAATCACAAATACTCTTTTTTCCATTATTAATTTCTTTTTATGGTTAATCTTTTTTAATAATATCGATATGGTGTATTCTTTTTTTATTTTTATTTTATTTTATATAAATTAAATTAGGTATATATATATATATATATATATATATATATATGTGTGTGTGTGTGTGTGTGTATGTGTGTGCGTATGCAAACTTTTATATATATATATATAAATGAATTGAAATATTTTAAGTTGGTCATTTTATATTAATAACTGGTATACTTTTTTTTTATCATTAATATTATCTACAAATCATTTTCATTAAAGTTAAGGAAGGAAATCTTATCGGATCTTTAACTTTTATCTTTAACCATTCTCCAATTGGATGATCAATGTTCAAATTGACTCACAATATCAAAGGTTTCTTTTTTTATAAAAAAATATTTTTTTAAATTCTTTCTCCTCTCCCCTTAGCATATTTTTACCTTCTTCTTTTCGTTTTCTTTCTTTTTTTTTCAATATTTATTCATTTTATCTTCAAAAAAATATAAAACTTTCCAATATATAATAAATATGCCTGCTACTGAACCTAAATATCACAATATGTCTGATTTACCTTGGGTTGTGCAAAAGTTTGGTGGCACTAGTGTTGGTAAATTCTTAGACAATATAGCTAATCAAGTAGTCAAGTAAGTTCTATTATCAAAATATAAATAAAATAAAATAAAAAAAATAAAAAGAAGGGTATAACAATAGTAAATAAAAATAAAAAAGAAAAAGAAAACAATATATATTTCATGACCTTTTCTTATATTATGCATACATATAGAAATCTAAAAATTCTAAACGATTTTATACATTTATTTATTTATCTTTATTAGGGAATATGTCAAACAAAATAGATTAGTAGTCGTTTGTTCAGCAAGAAGTGGAGAAAATAAACAAAATGGAACAACCAATAGATTGATTCGTGCCGCTACATATGCTTTAAAACCTGGATGTAATGATTATTTACAAGTGTTAGATGATATTTTAAATGATCATTTGCAGGTTGCTAATGATTTAATTAAAGATGAAACTATAAAAAATGAATTGATCTCTGATATTAAACATGATTGCACAAAACTTAAATCCTTCTTGGAAGCTGCTCAAATTATCAATGAAATTTCTCCTCGATCTCGTGATATTATTATTGGTGCCGGTGAAAAATTATCTTGTCGTATTGTCACTGCTGTATTAAGGGATAGAGTAAGTTTATTTTATTAAGAAAGAAAGAAAAGAAATTGAAAAATTGGAAATAGATATATTAATAATATTCAATTTTTTGTTTTATTTTATTTTGTTTAATAGGATGTTGATGCTGAATTCGTATCATTAGATAATATCATCGATCGTGAATTTGAAGTATTAGATCAATCCTTTTATGATTATTTAGCTAAAAAAATGGCAGATGCTGTATTAAGATGTGGTAATAAGGTTCCAGTTGTCACAGGTAATTTATATATAATAAAAAGAAAGCAAAACAAAACAAAAAAAAAATAGAAAAGAAAGGAAATGAAAAGGATGGCAATTATAAATGTTATATTAACACCGCCATATTTTATTTTATTTTGTTTTATTTATATATTATATAATAAAGGGTTCTTTGGTATTGTACCTGGTTCTTTATTAAATACAGTAGGTAGAGGTTACACAGATCTATGTGCTGCTTTGACAGCAGTTGGGCTTGGAGCTGAAGAACTTCAAATTTGGAAAGAAGTGGATGGTATTTTCACAGCCGATCCTCGTAAAGTCAAATCGGCACGTCTTTTACCTATCATTACACCCGAAGAAGCTGCCGAATTAACGTACTATGGATCTGAAGTCATTCATCCTTTTACAATGGAACAGGTTATTAGATCGCATATCCCTATTCGTATTAAAAATGTTGAAAACCCAAGAGGCCAAGGTACAGTTGTTTTCCCTACAGATATTGTCAATAAAGATGGTACAGCAACCCCTCCTCATTCCCCTAAAGTATTGGCTGAAAATGGCTATTCCTTGGATTTAACGAGAAAGTACCCTACCGCTGTAACAATTAAAGATGGTGTGATTGTACTTAATGTTCATTCTAATCGTAAAAGCGTTAGTCATGGGTTCTTTGCTAAAATTTTTTCTACTTTGGATCGGTATGGTGTGGTAGTAGACTTAATTTCTACTTCGGAAGTACATGTGTCAATGGCATTAGGTGTGGATAGCAGTGATAAGGATTTAGAACGTGTAATTGAAGGTTTACGTACCGTAGGTGTAGTGGATGTATTAAAAAATATGGCCATTTTATCTTTGGTTGGTAAACAAATGAAAAACATGGTTGGTATTGCTGGAATGATGTTTACTACGTTAGCTTCTGCTGGTGTTAATATTGAAATGATTTCTCAAGGTGCTTCTGAAATTAATATATCTTGTGTTATTGAAGAATCTTGTGCAGTTACTGCTATGAATGTTATTCATGATCAATTATTAAGTAAAAAAAGTAAACTTATTTTGCCAACTCTTAAAAATGCATTAGATTAAAATGGATAGATATTTTATTTACATATATATATATATATTATCCTTGTATTTATTATTCTTTTATTTCATTTTATACTTTTACATAAATATTAATAATTTATATTCTCTTTCTTTTTATTTTGTATTTATATCTTTTTTTTATTAAATAAAAATCATCAACCAATTGAAAATATATGCTAAACGGATAAAAAAAAGCCGAATTTCTTCGGCGGAGTTTTTTAAATTTTATTTTTTTTTTTTCCCTCAATCTTTTCCTTTATCGCTCTCTTTTCACTTTTTTTTTTTGGTGTTGATATATTATAGCCCTTGATTATCATTTATTAATATTTATTACACTCATTTTAAATATATAAATGCTACCCTACCCTCCACTTACAACAATGTCTAATATTCGCCCAAATTCTAATTTTAATATTCAAAGACCAGCACCTATAATGCGAAATAAACGAACTAGAGCAAAAAGAAGCTGTGATCAATGTAGAAAGAAAAAAATACGTTGTGATGCTGATATTAAAAAGCCTTGTACAGGCTGTCATAATTCTGGTATGCAATGTGAATTTCTTGTTGAACAAAAAAAGAGAGGGCCAGCTACAGGGTAACTATACATGGATATATTCAATCCGTAGAAATATACCTACATTGTATTACAACAAAAAGATACAAAAAAGGAAGAAAAAAAAGAATAACAATATTAGTAATATTAACATTAACAACAATATACATATATAATTTTTTATTTTTTATTCAGATATTCTTCAAGGAAAAGCAATTATGTCGAAACATTAGAGAATAGATTGAAAAGAATGGAAGCTATGTTAACAAATATGACTCAGGAAAAAGAAATAGCTTTGCATAATAATGTGACCAATGATACTTGCTCAGAAACGTCAACTTCAACTTCAACGAATGACATTGAAAATTCACCGAATAGTATCCCAGAATCTATAATGTACTCACCAAGTACAACCAATATAACTCCCAACAATAATAGTAATAATAATGATAATACATCAAAAGAAAAAAATGAAAAGGAAAAGGAAAAGGGCGATTTTTTTTGTGATGATATCATTAGTGCTACGGATGAATTGACAGATAAATTTGATAAGGTTAATATTACAGATTATCAACAAACAAGATACCTTGGTATGAGTGCAGGTTTACATTTATTAAATGAAAAACTATTCTCAAGTAACAAAAAACATCACAATAACAATGGTGAATTATCTTTTTTTATACAGAAACTAAACAATGATGAAGATGAACACATAATTATAAAATCAACAACTAATAAGAAAGTACCACAAGGACAGAATTGTGCTCAGTATATCGAAGCATTAAATATACCATATGTTAATCAAATTCGTGCGGATTATTTAATAGAAACGTAATTAATATATACAAATAACCATTAATATTATTATGATTATTATTATTTTAATAAAAATGGAATTATTATTTTTTTTATTGTTATTATTAATAATCTCATTAATTCTTCTATATTTATATATTAGATATTTCACTTATTGCCACCCTTTATGCCCAGTTATCAACAAAATGGCCTTTTTAGAACAATATTATTATCAAGATCCTTGCTCACCAGATGAATATTTATTTTGTGTAATATGTGCTATTGGTATACAAATACTATTGATCTCAAAAAGAGTAAATTGGTTGCCTTGTATGTTGGATTTAGATGAAGAAAACTTGACTTTTATGAAAGAATCGTTTGAAAAAAAAGGACAAGAAATATTTGAAATTTATTATAGACGTTCAAGAATTAGTACATTACAAACTCTTATACTCTTTGCTGCATATGGTGATATTCTTAATTGTCAAACTGAACTTGGAATTTATTGGCTTCTTACAGGAAATGCTATTAGAATGGTAATTAATTATAATACTAATAATATCAATTAATATTAATAAAGTATTCCTATAACAGCATTAATATATATTATAATTAATAGGCTCAAGATCTTGGTTTACATTGTAATTCATCTAAATTACAAATACCAAAACCAGAGATGGAACAAAGACGGCGTATTTGGCATATGATATATATGATAGATCGAATGGTAAAATGATATAAGATAAAATGAGATAAAGTTTTAAAATAAATAAGCAATATGTATTAAATATTCATATGAAAAACTTTGCATCAATATACAATAATATATATATATATTATTTTATTTTAATAAAAAATATTGATATTCATAGGTAGCTGCAGCATATGGGCGTCCAGTTTCAATACAAGATAATGATTGTGATGTGGAAATGCCATCAATATATGAAATAGAGCCAATTTACAATAAACCACTTTCAAACCGTCCATTTATTCCTGAAATAATATTACAAACTCAATCCGATATTATGAATAAAAAACCAATATACGCTTACTTCTATCACTCTACATCTTTATGCCAATTATTTGGACAAATTTTATCTAGCCTTCACGTCTCACGAACAAAATCATCATCTATTCAACTTCAACAACTTGCTGGAAAACTGGATCAAAAGTTAAATGAATGGAGAATTAATTTACCATCCTACTTATTTTATGATGTAAAAAATCCTTCAGAACAAACATCGGATTCAGGTAATCAACTCTTTTTATTTATTTTTATTTTATTTAATTATAAAAATAAAAATAAAATAAAAAATTTAATTTAATTAATTCTTCCACTTTTTATTTTTTTATTTTCTTCTCTTTTTGACATGTATAGAATTATTATTTTTATTTTATAACTGTACACTATTACTGCTATACCGCCCATTTATTACTAACAATGGTAAATGTAATGATTGTGATTTTGCATACAATTCTCTTCGTATATGTACTGTGGCGGCAAATAATATTCTTTTAGTATCAGAATACTTGAATAAATTTGTCCTTTGTAGTATTCCTTGTGGTATACCGGTTTAGTAAGTGAGCATAGTTATCATATTATAATTTTTTTTTCTTTTTTATTATTGCATTTTTTTAACTGGTCTTTTATTTTTATTATACTATTATTTAGTTCTTTGTTTCAAGCCGCTGTTATATATGTTGTTAGTGCAAAAGGGGAAAAAAACCATTTATCTCATCAAGCTCTTAAAAGCCTATTACGATGCGCTCAAATGATTAAAAACAAAGGAAGAATTGGTGCCAGTTTATTAGCTCAACAAATATCGGTAGTATTACAATCGTTAGAAGCACGTGTTTCTCATGAAATTAATGAACGAGGATTATCCGCTGCTCATTATGAAAATACAGCAGTATCAGTAGCAACAACACAGGAATGTAAAACTGTTTCAGATAATGTGAAAGATGAAATTATACGGAATCCTAACTATGCAAACCAATTACAACAAGAATTATCATCAATGGTCGATAAAAATGATGGATCGTTTGATCAAAGAGGAGGTATACCAGCTTCTTTACAACATATTAAAAGTACTAGGCCTGAAGATATGTTTTTGTCATCACTTACTTTGGGAGTGCAATTAAGATCCCCATCCACAACACCTGATCTACCATCGTCAACAATAAAAAATAACTGCTCAAATACAGTAGCGCCAGTATCTTTCGTTCATAATGTGATTGATGATGATATGAATGAACAGCACCAACAACAACAACAACAACAGCAACAACAGCAACAACAGCAACAGCAACAGCAACAACAACAGCAGCAGCAGCAAAGATTAGACCAATTAATGGACATTGATATACTGTCTTGGAATATGAGAACTGATCCTGAACCAGACGTATATCCGAATATGATGGAACAACAACAGCAATCGCAGCATCATAATCATCAGCAATATCAACAACAACAACAGCAACAGCAATATGATATGACCATTCTTTCTAATGAAGTACCTTTTTGGAATCTTCAAAACAGTATAAATTTAAGCGAATGGGATATATTTTCAAAACCGAATACGAATAACTAAGATGATATGGATATTTTATAATCATCATTACTACTACTACTACTATTATTGTTATTATTATTATTATTATTATTATTATTATTACTATTATTACTATTATTATTTTCTTTTAATGTATTTTATTAATTTTTTATTTACTACTAAAACATCAAAAGTAAATAAATCATAATAAGTTTAATATCTTTTTATATCCCATTCGAACTGATAATAATAAATTTGTATTAAAAGCATAAATATATACATCAATGATCTATAAAAAAATACCTACCAATACCTAGAACATCATCTAGGATAATAAAACATGGTATCTATAGTTAAAAAAAAAAATGGCCAACACCGCAAACAATAAAAAAATAAAAACATTCTGAATAAAAAGCCAATCATCAACCTTAAAGACTAACCAAGAATCTAAAATGGGCATCCAAAAATTAAAAAATTTATCAAAAATCATAAGGGACTATCACTAAATATAAAAAACTAATAACATCGAGCGTAATAAAAAGGTGCCATTAGAAATAATTAATAACACCAGTAACGAGAATTACAAAATACAACCAAGAGGAATCCTAAAAGATCAGTACCAACAATTAAAGAGCAACTACGAATAAGAAATCACAAAAGATAATCTTCTGGGATCGTAAAAGATTGCAGTACAAATAAATAAATTTATTACATTAATTCGAATAAAACAGATTTATACAATAGTTTCATTATATAATAATAATATATATATATATATAACAAAAATAGTATTTTTAGCATAAAAAAGTGAGTATTTTAGAGTTAAAAAAATCCTAACTGGAATAAAATTATATTAATTAAAAGAGCAAATAAATCTATTTTATCAATTCAATAAAAAAAGTATAAAATGCATATAAATTGGATTGCTACATTATAATATACACACGTATATATATAACGATAACAATAAACATAATATTTATAAAAGAAATAGCCCTTAATATAAAAAGATTAAAAAAAAGTAAAAAAGCGCGGAAAAAAAAAATTCAAAATGAATTTTTATAAAAAAATTAAGCTGCCCCATTCCGCTTTCTTTTTTGATTAGAATAATTTTTTACATATAATAATATATTCCAAAAATTATGTTATCTCAAGAATCATCCCCAATGGTTATAAATGAATTATTACATTTCGTTTAAATGATAGTTAATGAGAATCCATCCAAATTTCTTTGATTTTTTAAAAAAAGAAACATAAAAAAAATTATAAATTTTTGTTGTTTTAATCGAAAACTTTGGGTTCGTTCTTGAAGTATTGTTATAATGATACTTTTAATTTTACTGTTTTTAAAATTCAAAAAAAAATAAAAAATCCAATCAATTTAAATAATTCAATTATATTTTTTGAATTAAATTTATATATAATGATTTATCATAAAAATAATCCATTGGATTTGAATGGATTCTCAATTGTTTTATTTTATTTTAATTAAATATGAATGTTCATCAAGGGTGTTTTAATAAAAAATTAGAACACCAAAAAGAGTTCCTTTTTTAAACCAAGATTCATTTTTTTTGTATAATGTAACAGCTATTGGTCCTATTTGTATTTAATTTTAAACATCAAAAAAATAAATTTTTAACTTTAAAATTAACAACTAAAATAATTAGTTATTTTTCTATTCTTTTTTTAATAAAAATTCAACCAATGGCCTTTGTGGTGTAGTGGTATCATTCACGCTTTGGGTGCGTGAGGTCCAGGGTTCAAATCCCTGCGGAGGCCAATTTTTTGTATTTTTTCCCATTTTGGTAATTGAAACATATCCAATTAGGTTGCTATTTGGTTTATTAGGTCGATAGTTTGTACGGGTTTTTGGATAAGATTTAATTTTTAAATAAGATAGTGTTGTGTGTGTTTTTGGTAAGAGTTACTTTTATTAAAATAATAA
>MU611942.1:0-28582 GCA_025201675.1 Cunninghamella echinulata
TCAATAAAATAAATAAAATAAAAAAAAATAAAAAAAAGTACAAAGGTGAAAAGAAAAAAAGAATAACTATAAGTTGAGTTATTTTTTTTATATACAAAGAAAATGATATATTTTGAAAAAAATTAAAGTTATTTGGCAAGCATAGCAATAAGAGCCCCACCAACACTACCACCATCACGAGCAATATCTAAACGAATACGGTCACTAATTTCTGAGCCATACCATTCACGTAAAGCTCTATGTAAGCGTTCTTCCATGAAGGGATAGAATTCATAGGTGGAACCATTCATACCTACAAATATATCACCTTTGGATTTGGCCACTAAGCCTTGTTGTTCAATTAAAGAGATGATGGCTACGCTACAAAGGAGGGCACTGCGAGTGGATACGATTCTACAAATTCTAGTTAAAATAGCAATATCTTCTAAGGATGGAGTTTGTTCAAAGTTATAACTTTCTAAAATTTTTTCTAAGCTGACTTGACGATTTGCCGTGACATCCCTATAATAGTAAAAATAATGTCAGTAAAACGATAATATACAATAAAGTAGAAACACGTCGCTATTACGACTAAAACAAAGCAAAACTATATACCTTTCCAAAGCGCTCATATATTTTGTGGGGAATGACCATGCTACATCAAAGCCTTCTGGGATTTGACCTTTAAATAAGTAACCAGCCTTAATAAAATCAGTAGCAACCAAACGAGTTAATTCACCCAGATAAGCACCCGACATCATTTTTTCATAGAGTTGAAATTTGGGTTGATTATGACTTTCATCTAAAGTCAAATCGTATTTTGTTAAAGGGAGGTATTCTTCGTTACCAAAAATATCAATTTCAGTATTAAGAAGCATTTCTGTACCGGGAGGATATTTATCACGCACAGCTTGGTCTAATTTAAGGATGTTTTCTACTTTTTCAGCATAAGAAGCATTGACACCGGTTGCAAAAATCAAAGCGTTTTTAGCTCGAGGCTGCTTGTATGCATGTGCCACAAGTGTGCCCACTGTATCATTGAGAATAGCACTGACTTTTACGTTTAACCCCTACATAAATTGAAAAGAAATGTTTAATTATTCCACGGTCAGATTTATCTATACCCTATTATACTATTTTTATTTTACTTTGCTCTATTTTTTATTTTCTTTTAATTACCTTTCTTTCAAATGCTTCATGGAACATAGTTGCTAAATCATTTCCTTCGGTATTTTGTAAAGTAAATCCTTTTCCCATTCTTAAAATAGTACCACGATTAATTTCGGTTTGGCTATAGAATTAAAAAGATAAAATAATAGTCAGTTATATGTACAAACATGTATATAAACATCGTCACCCTCTCACCCTCTGATTATTTTTAATACTTACTCTACAGGAAAACTCCAACATACACCTAAATTTAAAGTTTCTTCACCATTGACTTGTTCAGGTTTAAATAAATGGCGAGCTTTCACAGTAATAAGTTCTTCGACAGCTTCGGCAATCCAATCAAAAAAGATGTCACCAGAACCAGTTTTCAAATCAGTACTAGGGCAATGTTTGACTTCAAGAACTTCAACATGGCCATCACCAAGAAGTTGTACAGCAGATATTCTTAAATTAGTACCACCAAGATCTAAAGATAAAAAGGTTCCCATTTCATTACCAGTGGGAAGACTAGTAACAAAAGATGGAATCATGGTAGCAAGACCTTTAGAAGGAGTACGTAAACCTACTTGAAACTCGTTGAGAAATCCATCTACGATAGGCTTAAGTTGATCACGGTTAAGAAGGAATTGTTGTTCAAGGTTCTTAAAAAAGGATTCAATACTAGATACCATTTTATTCTATTACTACTATTATTATTATTATTATTATTATTATTATTATTATTATTATATATATATATATTCAAAATTAAAGTGAAATTAAAAGTTTAAATGTCTATATATATCTATAGATATATATGTATAAGTATATGTATAAATATATGTATATGTATATGTATATATGTATGTCTATATATATATATATATATGAATAAATAAATAAATATATGAAAAAGTAAAAGAAAGAAAAAAGAATTTTTTTTTCTCCCAAAAAATGAATTTTTTTATATCAGCAAGTTTCGGTTAATATCCACTGGGAACAAGTGAAAAAAAAAGGCGGAGAATAAAATAGATCAGGTAATCTTTTTTTAGTGCACCCGAAATCGTTACCTGTGATTTGTTCCCTTTTTTATTTGTGATCAATCATTTTCAGAGGACCCTTTTTTTTTTTTTAACATTTTTTTTTTTTTTTTATTTCTATTTACCTATATTAAATAATACCATTTTGTATATATTTAAATATATAAAGTAAATATCGTTACTAGTACTTAAATACCTATTTATAATAAATTTTTATAATTATATACAACTTATATTTCTATTCATTTTAAAAGATAACAGATATATAAATATAAAAGGTTATTATAGTAACAAAAAACACAATAAAGATACTTTCGTTTTATTGGAGGAAATAAAAAGAAAAAAATTATATGTAACTCCGAATTTTTTTACACCGTTTTCGAATACTAATAATAATAACCATCATAGTCATCATAATATAGATGGGAATATTATAATAACGCTATTATATATATTTATATATAATTGATTATATTATCAATATATTATTTTGGAAGAAATGATCAAGCTGTTTCCTTTTTAATTTTTTTTTTTTTTGGGTAAACAGAGATGGCTTACATAAGAATTTTATAAAACTCAGTTCCACCCTTAATTTTTTTTTATAAGCATTTGTTTATGATCACTCCACATTTTTGTTTATAATAGAATATAATATATATGAATCAAAGTTAAAAATAATTGGAAAACTGGGGAAAATAATATGTTTTTTTTTTTTTTTGTGTTCCTTGTAACCATAATATATTACACTACCTTGATTTTAAATAATGAGATAATTTAAAGTATGTAATTTATTTAAGCATATTCTATTTTTATTTTAATTACGTATAAATGATTATTTATTGAGTGAGAGGAAGACCCTTAATTCAAATTATTATATAAGCTGATCATGTTATCTTTTATTTTCTATTATATAGAAGCTCAAGATTATTTCTTTCTTTTTTTTTTAGCTTTGAGGTTTCAAAAAGTGATGCAATACTATATGAAAATACTTTTTACAAATAAAGTGAAGGATTGAAACGCCGTCCTAAAAAGACACCCTTTTTTAATACATGGAGAAGAATTGGTTTTTTTTTTTTTAAAAAAAAAAAAAAGATTTAGTGGGGTTGAGCTAATTAATGACATATTTCAGTAATATACTAAAAAACTTTAGTTTTAAATTTTTTTCAACTTGTGCAATTACATTATACTATCGGATAAACAGTATTCATATCTATGTACACTTGTGTTAGAATATAATAAAATAGCTGAACACTATCTTAGAAAAATGAGAAAAATATATAGTATATCTATACATATCTATACACACACATACACACACACACACATATATATATATATATCATATAGGTTTCTATCTTTTTTGGTAACCATAGAAAAGGCATTAACGTCTGACCTTGAATTTTTTATTTCAAGAAAAAATAATTTTCCTTTTTTTTTCCTTCTGTTTCTTTTTTTCTTTATTCTTTCTCTTTTAAAAAAAGAAAAAAATAATATACTAATATAGATATGGTTATAAAACTATCAGCAAATGGTAGGCTGTATCTCTACTGCAGGTAAGATAATAAACACAGGTAAAATTTCATTTAATTATTATGAATTATTTACTCATTCTTTTTCTTCTCATTTTATTTTATTTATAGTGTAGTATCAATAGGAAGCTTTTTGGTAAATGAAATGAAAATGAAAATAATACATCTTTTTTGACGTAAATACATACTAAATAATATACTAATCTACCCCGGTCTAGTTTGGGTAAATTTAAAAAAAAATTAAAAAAAAATAGTTGACCTCAATATTCATATTATTCAATATTCTTCACCATTTTTGTACGTATATATAAAAGCTATAATTTTGGTGTTATCTCTGGTATTGTTATTATGCCTGTGTTTGCAGGTATCGATTTTAGCTTAAATGATATTGGTTCTTTAAGTGGAAGTATGATGCTAGGGGCCTTTTTTGGCTCATTATTTGGTGGTTTGATTGCTGATCTCATAGGAAGAAAACAATTAATGCTGTTAAGTACTGGAATATTTATTTTTGGAAACATCATGCAAGTTGGAGCTGACACTTTTTCAACGTTGATCGGTGGAAGGATAGTTACTGGGTTTAGTGTGGGGTAATACCCGTATAAGAATAAAATTTAATATGAAATACAGTGGAAACGATCTGTCTATTTATCATTTTATCATTTTTAAAATATATATAGGATATTATCTATGGTCATACCATTATGTAAATAATAATATCAATATAAATAATAATGAAAAGGCTTTTTTATAAAAAATGGATATATCAACTATTTATTTAATGGTGTATTTACCCAATGTATTTTTATTATAGATCAAGGTGAGCTTGCTCCAAAAAATAAACGTGGACAACTAATTACAATCTATCAATTTGCAATTACACTTGGGATTGGATTATCATATTGGATTAATTTTGGGACAGTAAGGATTTCTTCTGATACTTCATGGAGGTAAAGTATTTAAAAATGAGTATGAATATTCTATGGAGAAAAAATAAAAACGATCAAGCTTGTATATTTATTTTTTTATATATTATAGGTTACCATTTGGTTTACAACTTATTCCTTGCCTGATATTTTCTTTATGTATACCACTCATACCGGAAAGTCCAAGATACCTTATGTATAAAAACATGGATAAGAAAGCTTTAGAAACACTAGCAAAAATTCGTGGTGATGGAACTTTTCGCCATCCCGATGTTTTTATGGAATATATATCAATCAAACAAAACATAGCATTTGAGCGAAGATTTAAAAACAATGGAAACTATAAAAGATTATTCATAAAAGGTCCGGAAAACAATAGGAAAAGATTGATGATTGGTTTGTTAGTTCAATGTTTCCAACAGCTGGTCGGTATAAATATCATACTAATGTTTGCTCCTCAAATAATGAGTGCTGCTGGTTTGGGAAGTGCTTACACTACTTTATTAGGTAAATAATAAAGAAATACACCAGATCAAATCAGAGCAACTATATATTTTTAATATATATATATATATATAATTCAGCATTCATTTTATACATATTTGTTTACTATCCATTTTTATTACATAGCTAATAGTATAAGTGGAACAATCAACATAGTAATGACTATACCTGCTTTTTTTTTGGTACGTACAATAAGTTATTATAACTAAAGCCATATAGCTTTACGTATATATATATATATATATATATATATATATATTTAATTAAAATTATTTTTTACAATTAGATGGATAGATTAAGTAGAAGAATAATAATGATAACTGGATCAATTTTATGTTGTATTTTTCTTGTGATCATGGCCATTTTATCTCATACAGCTCGTTTTCAGTATAAAAAAGAAATCTGGGATCAATCATCCACAGAATCCAGTCAAAATGATTCTTTGGGAATGCATGAACAAGAAAAAAGCATCATGTTTGCTTTCGTCGCCATGATTTTTTTATATGTTGCTGTTTTTGCATTTACATGGTAAGCTTTTTTTTTTTTTTTGATTTTTTAATATATAAAGCAATAACAATAATAGATAAATATATGCTCATAAAAACATTTACTTTTATTTATTTGTTGCACATTTATATACTTAATTTCAACAACTTAGGGGGGTAAAGTTATATTCATAGTGACACACACACACACACGTATATATATATATATATATATAATATATTATAAATATAACTGATTGATAATATTAATTTCATATTTAAATAGCCCGTTGGATGGATCTATCCTTCAGAGCTTTATGGACAAGGTAAATTAATTTTTATTCAAAAAAAAAAATATTATATATAATTATTATTAAGATTCTATGCGTTTTTTATTACCTATTGTTATTACTATTGCTATTTTCCAGGTATTCGAGCTAAAGCACTTTCTATTACTATTGCATTTGGTTGGTTAATAAATTATGCTATCCTTCAAGTTGCACCAGTAATGCTGGATAGAATTCATGGACGTACCTTTATTATACTAGGATGTTTTTGTGCCATTATTGCATTAATAGTTTATATGGTATTTCCAGAAACACAGGTAAAATATTATTTGTTATAAGCATTATAGCTACTGTAGTTATGATTGTTATTATTTTGTTTTTATTTTTTTTAGAAAAATTTCTAAATATGATTATTTTATAGGGAAAATCACTTGAGGAAATGGACCTTATTTTTGGATGTAATATTAACTACTTTGACGTCAATGTTTATCACCCCCAATCAGCACAACAGACTATATCAACAGTAGAAAAAGCATATAAAAATGATAAAAGAATGTATGCACTTAATTTAACAGGTACAAGCAACTCATCAACAACTCTAGCACAGGCTGCCTGTCGTACCACAGAATCTATAGAAAACACCAGTCAAACGTCTCAAGTCTAATAATAATAACATAACAGTATTTTATATAATCATACTCATTTTATTTGTATATCTATATTTTTATATTTTATATATTTAAACTTTATTAATTTTATAACTGTAATATATTTTTATTCTACATATTAAACTAATTTAATCGCAAGTATATTTTTTTTCAAAACAATAAATCAAATGTAAATTCTATCGGAGTCATTAGTTAAAGAGATAAGATAAATAATATAATAATAGAAAAGGCTTATTATGGTACTAGATGGAAAAAACAATAATATGTATATCTTATTTTTTAAAAAATAAAAACTAAAAAACAAAAACAAAGAGAAATGTAAGTGTTAATCATATATTGTTATTTCTCTACTACGTAGTTTTTTTTCATTTATAAAAATAATGAATAATAAGGTTGATTTGGAATAAGCTTTATTTTCCAACAATAAACTTTAAATTTGGTTTATTGTTATTTTGAAACACACTTTTAATAAAAAAAGATAATTAAAATAAACTATATATTCTACAACATATATTCCATTATTATACGCATTTCAATATTAATGTCTCTTAAGTGTATAGAGTAAATTGACATCTTTTATTAGATAATTTTATATATCAATTTTTATTTTTTAAAATCCGCTGAAAATTAAATTTTAGAGTACTTTTTTTTTTTTTTCCTTTCTTCTCCTCCTTTTTTTTTCTTTTTTAATTTAGTGAATATCTAGTCATCTACAGGTTGAATATAGTTTCTTTTTGTTTAACAACTTAGAAACAATCGCAATCATTTTATTTTTGGCGTTTTTTACTCACTGAAGGTATATTTTAATTAATCGATAAATTAGTTTAATACTAATACTGCTATAATACATATAATATATACATATATATTTAAAAAGGAAAGATTAAACTTTTATTAAAAAAAGGAAGAGATAATAGTAATACAACAATATATGTAATCTGTTATATTTCATTTATTAATTAATTATTTTATAAATATTTATATATTATTATATATATTTATATTTATATTTATATATGTTTATAGATTGTTATGACAACTCCTTCTGAAACGGTACCTCTTGGTGTAGAAGGTAGTCAAACACCTAATACTCGTCCTTCTCCCACGCCAACATCATCATCTCATCGTCTTATTTCACCAGCCTCACCTTCCTACCCACCTTATGGCTATATTGATCCTAATATGGCCTATGAAATTCAAACTAATGGATTTGATCCCAATGATCCCCAACAACAGCAACAGCAACAACCTCAACAAACCTATGTAATTTATCCAGTCAGCCCTCAGTTTTATTATTCGGATTATCAAAGTTATCCAGGATCACCAGCTCTTCATCCTCAATCACCACCTGTGAATCCAACCAGTCCACCCTTCAGTCCAACTTACCAATATCAAGGGGTTGTTGGAAATAATGGTAATGTAACTCTTTCACCTACAACTCATGCTACCTATGTTCTTCCACCTCACTCTGTCCATCCTCAATTCCCACCTTTACATATTTCTTCTCCGGTTTTAACTGGAACTCCTGTTGGTTCACCTCCTCATCAAGTTATTGCTCTTCCTGGTCCTTCTTACCATTTATCAACTAGCCATCATCAACATTATGATAACAGAAAACGTCACCCTCACAATCATTCTTCTTCTAATTCGGCTGCTCATCCTTCTTCTCCAAACCACCCTTCTCAACAATCAGTTCATCAAGAAGATTTAAGTACTAGTTTTCACCCTCTTAATGTTTATGTTCGTGGACTTTCCCCCACTACAACCGATGAATCATTTTTGGAATTATGCAAATCGTAAGTATGATCATGATCACTTTATAATTATTATATATATGTATAGTATTCTATGATTTTATAAAAAATTTTAATTATTATTATTATCATTATTGTGGGGATGGTTTTTTTAAATAGTTATGGTAATGTTAAATCTTCTAAAGCCATATTGGATCAAAAAACTGGTGAATGCAAAGGTTATGGTTTTGCATTATTTGAAAATGAACAAGATTGCCACGAAGCTATTGAATGTTTCAATAATTCTGGATTACAAGCTTCATTTGCTCGTGTAGGTCAAGAATCATTCAGTTCTCGTTTAAGAAATTTACAAGATGAAACTTCTACAAATATTTATATATCAAACCTTCCTCTTGATATGACTGAACAAGTAAGAAAAAAAAAAAAAAAAAAGTTTATTAACTTTAATTTATTTATTCTGTTTTTTGTTATTATTTTTATTATAAACCATATAGAAACTTGAAGAACTATTCCACCCTCATCAAACCATTTCAAATAGAATTTTACGTGATCCCCAATCTGGTATTAGTCGTGGTGTAGGTTTTGCAAGGTAAAATTATTATGATACATGAATAATATCTTTTTTTAAAAAAAATTTCGTAATGATAATGATTTAATAAATTTTTATATTTTTTTACTTTTCCTTTTTTGATATAATAGAATGTCTGATAGACATGCTGCAGTATCAACTATTGAACGTTTTAATGGGCAAACTGTACCTGGATCTTCAGCACCATTACAAGTTAGATTTGCTGATTCACCTGCTCAAAAGAAATTGAAAAATCAAACATCTCGTAAACGAATGGTACGTCCTCCTCGTGAATTCCAATCGATGACTGCACCTGGATTTCCTGTGAGACATATGATGCCCATTACACCTGAAACTATGTTAGGAATTGCTCCTTATCAACCTCAGTAAGTTGAAAACAATAGTAACATCATTCTTTATTTTAAAAAATAAAATAATAATAAATTATCAATTTATTTATTTATTTATGTCTATTTAATTAGATTTACGGCTTTACCAGCCCAAGTATTATCATCAGCAGAAGGATCAATACAGAATGGCCAAGCTACTACTAATGATCAAGCAATCAATGATTTAGCTGCCAATGTAGAAAAAGATTTAAAAATCACTGATGCCACTTTAGAAAAGTAATAAGTTATGGGTGGATGGATTAAAAAAAAAAGAATGGAATCAATTTCAAAATTTTAATATATAGGTTTATATATTTATAATATTTTATAATCGTTCATTCCTCATTTTATAAGTCGATCAATATTTTTATTTTATGTTTTATATTTTTATTATCATTATATTCTCTCTCTCTCTCTCCCTTTTTTTTTATCTTAATCTTTTGATATCAACTATAATTCTCGTATTTCCCTATCCAATTTTTGTTCCCGTGATTTTTTTTTGTATTACTTTTTCTTTTTTTATTATTACTTTCTTAATCTTTTTTTCTTTCTCCCATTTATAAAGACAATTTATTAAATAAATAATAAAATGAACTAGTTAAATCTAGTTGTACTAAATAATTTAAAAAAACCATACAGTTTATTATTTTATATTACATATTTTTAAATCTAATAAACAAATATCCCAATTTTTTTTTTTTTGATGAATCTATAATCCCTATTTATCTATGTACTTACCATCAATTTTTTTAATTAAAATTATTATAAAGA
The DNA here is from genome assembly GCA_025201675.1 of Cunninghamella echinulata. NCBI lineage: Eukaryota > Fungi > Mucoromycota > Mucoromycetes > Mucorales > Cunninghamellaceae > Cunninghamella > Cunninghamella echinulata. Next base: position 10,047 of record MU611942.1, read on the forward strand.
ATATTAACATGAATATTTTCTACATATAAGCTGGATCGATATTCATATCACCATCAAAATCTTCATGCGCCCAAAGAGGATTCCCCGTTTTAAAAGACCAATCCGGGCCACTATATTTCTTAGAATGAAGCCATATACCTAAAGATTGATATGGCTGTGGGTCTGAAATAAGTAAAGTATGACATTCATGGCAACGAGGTTGACCATCCGATGGGTCCAAAGAGTCATAGGTAGTATGTTCTAGCATTTTATCTATGACGTTTTGTGTAGAAGGAGTATTATGATTATATGGATCAATATGATCTATAAGTGAAGACCATGGAGAACCGTGACCATAAATAGGATCATTACTAATGGGATATCCCAAGTATCTAAGATGTACACGAATTTGATGAGTACGACCTGTCACCTAAAAATTTATATATATGGTTCATATAAGTAAATATGTATATCAAATCACTATTTCTAATTTCATATTCTCGCTTTTTTTTTAGTAAAATAAAAGTATGGTTATTTACCGGTTGACATTTTACTACACTTGTTCTACCATTATAAGATAATCTTTCAAAAAGAGTTGTACACTGTTTTCCATTTTCTTTATTAAAATCAACATATTGAAAGGAAAATTTAAATGAGATGGGTCCTATAGGAGCTTCACACACAATGGGTTCTTTTGGAAATTCGCCATCCACTCGACATATATATTCCTTCTTGATTTGTCCTTGGTTCATTTCTCTATGTAACTTTTTCGTTGTTTCTGAATTAAGCCCAAATAGCATTAAACCAGATGTAAGTCGATCCAATCGATTAATTACTTGAATAAGAATAAGAATAATAAATAATAATAAATAATAATAATAAAAAGGAAGTGAATAAATAATAATAATAATAATAATAATAATCGTATATTTGAAGGTTGAGAGAAGAAAGTGTATCTTGACTTACGATGCAATTTAGGAATATGATGATATTTTTTTAATAAGTGTAACACAGTATTATGTCTATATCTACCAGCAGGATGTGGAGGTATACCACCAGGTTTATTGACGACAATCAAATCATTATCTTTATGAATGATATCAAGTTGTTCGGGTACTGGCGGTTCGTGTCTATATAAAAGAAAGTCTCAAATATATATATATAATTACTGGCTCATTTTTTTCACTTTTTTTCGTTGAAGGATTTATTATTAGTATTATTATTGCAATTGTTCACCTGTGTACTTTATGTTCCATCCTATCACCGACTTGAAATAATGTGTCTACAGTTATTGGCTGGTTGTTAATAGTAATAAATCCATTTTCTATTGCTCTTTCCTTAATAAAAAAAGAAAAAAATTAAAAATAGCATTATAAAAAATTCAAATATGTTTAGTAAAGAATAAAAAGAATAACCCACTCAATATTTCATAAAAAATAAAAACATAATGCTTACAAAATATGCTTTATTTCGATCTCTAAAGTCGGTCGTTAATACTTCCAGAATTGTTCTACCAACCCAACGATCTTTAGTATGTGCAATATATTCAAAATAATACGGCTCTACTTTTCTTATCCCTACATATATAAGCGAGTTTTAGGTTGATAAATAGTATATGTATATGATACGTATTAAACTTTATAACTGGAACATGTTTTACCATTCTCCAAGATATATTGTGCTTTATCAAGATCTGGAATATATTTTACTGGAATTTTATTTTTATGATTGGCCTTAATAAAAGTAGATTTTAAAGTGGTACTATTACATTTGAATCGTTTTACAGTATATATTATTTCATTTGGTAATTTTATAAACAATCTATTATATTTATATGGATCTAAAATCATTTAAGAAAAAGAGGAGAGAAAAAAATTAGGAACAAAAAAAATTAGCAGGATAAAAAAATTAAAATTCCGCTGGGCACTATTTTATTGTGAAAGACTTTGCGATTATTTATTTCCTCTCTTCCTTTTTCTTTTTCTTCGCTTCACTTTTTTCCTTTTTATTCTATTGACACCTGTAAAAAAAATGTTTTCAAAACCAAATGCTTTCGAAGAAATAGTTAGTAAGTATATATATTAAATATATGATGATATTCATAAATATATAAAAAATATTACTTTTGGTATACATACGTTTTTTTAACTGGAACATTATTATATTAAAGATAGTGCAACTGATGAAAATTTAACAACTGAAAATTGGGAAACTATACTTGCCGTTTGTGATAAAGTATCTCGTAGTTCTCCAGATAGGTAAATAAAGAAGAAATTATTTTATAAATAGATCGCCTTAGCTTCAATAAATTTGATTATTCAATTATGCCAAGATATCCTGCAGTAGCCTTTATAGTCGTGCTTTTTATTTTTAAATACCTACAGGGTGAAAATTTTAAGCTTGGCATAATGATTCTCATTCATCATTCATATTCCAACTATTTTTTTAATACCATTATTTATTATTATTATCATTATCATTAATACTATTATTGTTATTATTATTATTATTAGTGCACGAGACTGTGTTGCTGTTGTACAGAAACGCCTTGGTCATCGAAATGCTAACGTTCAACTTTATGCTCTTGCGGTAAACTTATAATAATTTTTTCTGGAGATAAAAAACTAACGATAATGCTTCAAAAAAAAAAGGGAGTTCATTATTCATATATCATTATTTTTTATTTTGATTATAATATTTAGTTAACTGATGCTTTAGTCAAAAACTGTGATATCAATGTACATCGTGAAATATCTTCTAGATCCTTTACAAATACTCTTGTTAAAATGATTCATGACAAGGTAATAAATAAAATAATGATAATAATGATGATCATCATAAATAGAAGGTTAATAAAACCAAATTCATATTCCTTGTTTAACTTTATATCTATTTATTATTTTGTATATTTTTATACTATTTTTAGGCTACACACGATCAAGTACGTAAGAAAGCTTTAGAATTAATTCAAACTTGTTCCTTTGAATTCCGTGCTGATTCAAGTCTTGGCTTAATGAATGATGTTTATCACTCTCTTCGTGCTGAAGGTGTTCCATTCCCTAATCCTCAAAAACCTAAAAAAGAATTTTCTCAGGTAATAATACTAAATATATTTAAATTTTATATTACTATTAATAATAAAATAAAATAAAATATTAATTACAGCATTTTATTTTATTTTTTTTAAAAAAAAAAGACTGAATTAGATAAACAAAAAGAAGAAGAAGAACTTCAATTAGCTTTAGCCTTATCGCTTTCTGAAACTGAAAACCGTTCATCGTACAAGGTAATAATAAAATTAGATACAAATATATATATATATATTTGATTATTATTATGACTATATTGTATATATCAAATCTTACCTAACATTATTATTTAGGCATCATCAACAACAACTAGCAATGCTCCCAAGGCAAGCACTACTGCAAATACAACTACAAATACTACCATCTCAAGTGCACCTGTGGAGGTAATGTTTTTAGTTTTAGTTTTTTAAACAATGGCAATAATAAAATAAAATAGGAATAATTTATTTACTGAATTTGCAAAATTTATCTAGGCACCAGAAGAACCCAAAGTTACTCGTGTTCGGGCATTGTATGATTTTCAACCAACAGAGCAAGGTGAATTAGGATTTCAAAAAGGTGATGTTATTCGTGTTATTGAAAGTGTATATCGTGATTGGTGGAAAGGTGATCTTCGTGGAAAGTCTGGTATATTTCCTGTTAACTTTGTGGTATGATATATATAAAGCTATTTTTTTAGTATAACTATATATATATATATATATATATTATAAAATTCGCTTATTAATTTAACTACCATTATTATTATTTTTATTATTATATACTTATATTAATATAGGAAAAAATTGTAGACCCTACACCAACTGATTTAATCAAAGAAGCAGAAATGGAAGCAGAAGTTTTAGGTGAAATAAGAAATGTTGAACGATTATTGGATATCTTAGCAAATATTGATCCTCGAAAAGATGCCTTCTCAGAAAATGAAGAACTTCAAACCTTATATAATAGCTCTCTAGCCATTCGCCCTAAATTAGTCAGACTTATTGAAAAATATAGCTTGAAAAAAGGTAACTGTATATTCAAATATAAATATAAAATGAATAAAGCTATTTACTAATAAATATTTTTTAATTTTTTAATTTATTAATTTATTTATATTTATTTATTTATTTTTGTGAATAACTTTATTTAATAGATGAATTGGTTACATTAAATGAAAAATTTTTACAAGCACGTGTTACATATGATAGGATGCTTAATGATTCAATTGCAAGATATTCAGCACCTGGAGGTAATAATAATATATATATAAATATAAAGAGAAAAAAATGGAGATTTTTATGGTTATGATTATTAAACACGAAAGTTCTATTTTTTAATGACTATTTATTAGCACCTGGCAACACCCCTTCATACAATGGATATAATGCTCCTGTAGAAAATTATCAAACATATGGATCACAACCTTACCAACAACCTCAGCCCCAACAACCTCAACAATATCAACAACCTTCACCTGCTGGTATTATATATATACATATATATATGCTTACATTATAAATACATACATATATAACTGACTTGATTATTTTTTTATTTTATTTTTTTTCTTTACTTATTAGTGTCAAATGGTAATATTAATTCTTATAATGGCTATAATATACCCGTCGAAAATTACCAAGCTCAACAAACACCCACATCAAGTATGGATAATAATAATAATAATAATAATAATAATAATAGCATATAGATATTTTTATACTATCTACTTTATCAAAATTCATGATTTATTAATTAACTTTTTGAATATACATTTATATATATTTATTTTAATAGTGCCAAGTGCTAATTTATCATATAATGTATATGGTGCATCAACCGAAAACTACCAAACTTACGGAACACAACCTTATCCACAACAACCATCTCCTGGTATACAACACCAACAATATCAACAACCACAGCAAGCACAGCAAGCACAACAAACACAACAGCAACAACAACAACAACAACAACAACAACAACCTATTTATGGGGGTTATGGACAAGATTCGGCTGCACCTTTAAAGTTCTAAGATCACATTTTATTTTACTCTTTTAGTTTATTTTTTTATTTTATTTTGTAAATATGGATTAAAGATCTAGGTTCCAACTTTTTTAGGAAAATAAAATTACTATATATCATATTTAGATCTATTAAATTGGTTTTACCCTTTTGAAGAGTAATAAAAATATACAATATTAATAATATTTGTAGAAACAAATTTATAAATAAATGAAATACTCGCTTAAGACAAAAAAATAATACCTGAAAAAAGTGTATATAGTTACCATACCTATTCATTGAAATCTCTTTGAATAATTAGAAAAATAAAAATACTAACGCTTTCATATAAAAATTAAAAAAAAAAAAAAAAAAAACATTCATTTCAAATAAGTAAACAAGGTGCTAACTGATTAAAGCAAATAAAGATTAAAAAATACACGATGAAAAAACTACTAGTGATATCTGATAACCTATTGTTCAATTATATCGAATGCATAATCACCAAAACCAAATCAAAATAAAATAAGTTTCCTTTTACATTTAAATTTGTAATATATTCATGTTTTATTTTCATTAAAATAAAAATAATTAGAAATAAATAAAAATCATTACATTATAGAGTGTATCCGAATTGACCATTCCCCAATAAATAAGTCACCCATGTCCAGATTCAGATCAGATCAGTAAACTTGGCCAAAGGTATTCAGATAAAGCTTCAGGCCAGATTAAATATACATGTGACCTCATAATAAATATGTTTTATACCGAAAATAAATTCATTGAACTTATTAAATCACATGTATATATATTTTTATATGCGTTGATTATAAAAAATATACAAGCTTAATTATTAATAAAATGTAAGTACTGAATTGATAAAAGTAACAAAAAAAGATACTGAATTAATTTAAAAAAAAATTGATTTGATAATAGTAGTATTAATATCTATGTGAATCTCCAAGTATAAGATAAACGGGTTTATCATAGTCGTAAATAGGAACCTGATTAGGCTATGCATAATTTTTCCCAAATTCAGAGAATTTCATTAATCCACAATACAAGGCCAGAAGCCCGATCAAAAATTGACCCGATATAGTATATATATATATATATATTATTATGCAAACAATTCTATTTTTTACTAAGTTATTCTAATTTTTTAACCGAACAATAAGTGAATAATATTCTACAATGTGCATAAATATTATCCCATTCTGTGGACTTTTTTGATGCATCATACAAGGTGAAACCATTATATTTTTTTTTGAAAAATACTTTTGGCCTACAGAAAAATTTCCTAATTAAGTCAGACACTATATAAGTTTCATTTTCAAAATTAGAAAATAGTACGAAATGACTGTTGAGGATATGAATACATTGCTTGATGCTTAATAAATTAAATTGTTATATAACCTGTGTATAATATGTATAAAATAGCTATTTAACTTAATGGTAACTATAATAACTCTATAATACAACTAGTATAAATAATTATAATTAAAAACACAAAAAAAGGTTCCATGTATTTATATTAATATAAATATTTTTTTTATACTATATAAATGTATTCCAATTGTCAGTACAATTGTCATTATAATAGTTATTTTATTATTTTGGTGCCATTTACATCACTTTTAACTTTTATATGAAGCAATGATATTTTTAATATTTTTTTTATATACAAAAAAATAATACACGGTGCCTGATCTAATATTTACCTATAGGCTTAAAGTATTTCTCATTTTTTTAATCAATGTCTTTCTTTTTTTATGTATCAAAAAATCGTTGCTATTATTATCCGCCAACATTTTTCATAAATATTTTCTAGGAAAGCATTATCGATGATCTGACTGACTTCATACATACGCAACATTTTTTTTTTATTTCATTTTTTCAAAGTCCCCGAATAAAAATAGTCTTTTGGCAGAGGATGGTATTACAATTGGTTACCATGTTAACGCCATTTTTTTAACACTAATTTATGATGATAAAAAAATGGATAAAACTATATTTTTTTATGTATCATATAATAAAAAACTACAAAACTATCACACAAAAAATTACATTTAGATCACGTATTTCACTATCACTGATATTCAGGGATACAACACCCCCTCCTTAAAGAATGATAAAAATACAAATATAAAACAAACGAATCACATATTTTTTTAAAAAAAAGAATAAAAAAAATTGTTTTCTATTTTAAACTTATGCGGTTTTTTCATTTAAAAAACTCTTTTTTTTTTTTCTTTTAAAAAATCTTTTTTTTCCACTTAAATCTTTTTTTTTATTTTTATTTTTTATTTTCATAAAAAAATGAGATGATGAAAAATATATTTTTTTTTATTATTATATTACAATTTATACAATTCATTTTTTGCATGCAAAATGCTACCAATATACATGATGATTCATTATACCCATTTTTTGCAGTCGTTAATATTTTATCCATCAATGAAAACAATCAAAAAAACCCAATCATATGCGGGGGGTCTATCATTAATTTAAACCCTCCAAAGATTATAACAGCAGCACACTGTCTTCAAGGTGGAGTAGATCCATCTCGGTACATTCATTCCAAAAAAAAAATTCCACATTATGTTAGCTATGGCCATACAAATAGAAACCAGCAAACCAAGAATAATATAATTGATTGGGTGATGCATCCGAATTATACAATATCTGGTGAACCAAAATATGATGTCGCTATATTGACTTTAGAAAATCCCATCCTTCGCAATAGATTTGTCGATCGAGTTCCAATATGGGTTAGCGATCGATATAAACAATTCCAAGGTATATTATAACTATGTTAAAAATACAAAAATACTTGATAAATTAGTTTAATGTATATATATATATATATACATTCATAAATATCTAATAGGTGCATTGGTTGGTTATGGTTATCAAGAGGTGAATGGACAATCATCAACAATATTACAGCGTTTAACCTTTGATGTCAACAACTATAATTTCAAATCAGATAACATGGTAGAAGCTGTAGCTACTTTTGAAGTAGATAAACGTACTGCATGCCACGGTGATTCCGGTGGTCCTCTGATTGTTCAGTTCCCTTATGATACTTCTTCTTCTTCATATCCCCAACATCACCCCTTACTTAAATATTATATTATTGGCCCACTTACAAGAATATTTAACGTTAAAGATCCTGACCCATCCCATTTAACTTGCCCAATAAGGCTAAATGCACAAAATAATATTGTTCAGAGTTTTGCTCATTTAGCTCCTATGCTTGATTGGGTTGCACCACTAGCTAATATGTCAAAGGAGGAACTCATTACTCCGGATTATCAATTTGATTCAAATGTTATGGATGGTAATATAAATATACAATATATACTATAGCGATAGGTTTACTGATTATATATGTTTGTTTACTTTTTTTTTTTTTTTGGAAAAAAAAATAGATTATCAAAATCGAATTGGTGTTGGTCAATCAAGTGCATCATCTTTTACAATTACTTTCTATTTATCTTCCATTCATTTATATATTACAATATTATTATTTCAATTAGTAATGTTGTCACTGTAATTTATTTTTTATTTTTTTTAGTAAGTGTATCATACGTTTATCAATTACTAGGCTACAAATAAATATTAAAAACATATACTATATAACTGCATTTGCTAACTTATTCAAGTGTATCTATATCCATTATTATCAGTACGTTCAATATATTCCCTATTGTATATATATACATTAAAAAAATAGTTTAAAAATTAATATGACCATTTTAAATATAATAATTTTAATACATTCAAAATATTTGTTTACTTTTCAATGAGTAATTCAATGCGTTTTTTGACTTCTTGAGCCTAAAAAATAAAATAAAGGAAAAGTCAATGTGCTTGATTCATTATTATTTTTGTTTATATATGATACAATTTATGTTTATATTAACTTACAGTTACTGGGAACCTGATTTGCTTTGTTACTTCACCTAATAATGCACCATGGCTAAGAGTTTGTTTAGATTTTAATATCCTTACAACAGCAGCATCAACCTAATCATAAATAACATAATAAAATAATAGTTGTAAGAAAAATGAATAAAATAGCAACTGTAGCTATATACGTGTAATTATATATATGTAATTACAATTAAAAATATCTATTTGATATTTACCTGCTGATCTCTTGATATTAATACCGTTTTAATAATTGATGCATTATTTTCAATAGCTTCTTTGAGTTTTTCAGTATTCATTGATATATGCTCTTCAGTAGATATAAAATCATTGTTATATACAAACTGATCTGTTTGTTCTACATCTTGACCAGCAGGATACTTGATTATAAATTGATGCTGTCCACATGCAAGTGATTTAAGTGTTCTTCTTAATTCTAATTCATCTTTTTTTTTTTCAATAATAATAATAATGAATGAAAAGAAAAAGTTAGAAAAAGAGTAATATCAATATATACTTTTGCATTAAAATAAATGAACAAAAAATACGATACCTAAATTAGTTGCAGATAATATATCTCCAAAAGAAAATATTGTCTTGCTAGTATCGTTAAATATTAATAAGATCACAGTTTGAATTAATGTTAATGTAATGCTTTGGGTTTTCTAGAAATAATAAAGTAACAATCATAATAATAAATAAGCCAACTTGATAAAGTTCCTTATAATCATCCCTGATATTTATATATATTAGCAATACCTTTGGGAAATTTGCTTGTACTTCACAAATACTTAGACCATTTTGCCATGTTAATCTTCTCTTTTGGTACTTGTTGGTATAAAATGAATTAAAATCGCTTTGTAATTTTTGGAACTAAATATAACATAAATAATATATATATATTTATTTATATACATATACATAAAAATATAATCTAATATTGAAATCGTCATATATACATATATATATATTACATATGTAACTTACTGTTAACGGTAAAATAATGTCAATAGGTGTATAGGATGGCCAAAAACCATAAGTCAATACATTCACATTAAAATTTATATTATGATAATACACAGGGTTTAGATGTTCCTATAAAGCCATTTTATTTTTATTTTAGATAATGGTAATTTTGAAACGCTTTATATGTTTATTTATTATGTATATTACCTTATATTCAACCATTAATTCACGAGAATGTTTAATATCACGTAACATTTTTTCTAATTTACTTGTATATGCAGCACCAGATTCTAAACAATTTAATGGCAACAATGATAAAAAGTTTTTTAAAAATAAGTAATAACGAATTAGTTAAGTTGCTTATTAAGATTACAAAATAATACATATATATATATTCGTTTTTATGGTTACCTTTTTTCATTTTATTTAATATCATTTTCTCTGATTTAGCGCTTCCAACATCCAATAACAAACGTTTTGCAAGGTCTTGTCTGTAAAGTATTTCAAACGAATCCTTGCTTTGAAGTAATCTGAAAAACATTATATAAGCATCCAATGATTTATCATCCGTCTTTTCATGTTTTAAAAGATAATCTATATAATTGGACAGTAGTACTGTTACGTTGTTTTGCCGAATATTAAGGAAATGGTCTAAGCATTCTTTATATGAGCTGACAAATAATTCATCTTCTTCAAAACTATGCTGAACCAAGTTATCAACTCTTCGTACAAACGATGATAAAAATGCAAATAACTCTTCTACTTTAGTATGATCCCTAATGATTGATGTCCCTTTAGTCTATACATAAATAAATAAATAAAAATTAGTTGATATAATAAATTATTTGGCAAAAGAAATAAATAATAGATCATTTTAATAAAATTATTCTATCTAATATACCTTGACGTAATTTGTAAAGTATTTAACACAAGTATCCAGTTGGCCCACTCTTGTCAATAAACGATATAATAAAGAAATATCATCAATTCGCTTATTGTCCATAAAATAATCAAAGCCTAAATAAAAAAAAAATACATTGATATATAAATATTATAGATGGTGTTGTTAATATATGATTTTTATAACTTATAATTATTATTATCCTATTTAGTTTATTTTATTACACTTATCCAAAATGGTATCCACTCGAATTGATAAAAGAGTTTCATCGACAATTGCAGTGAGAGCAGCTTTGGTTGATTTATCAAAATATTGTTTTAACCTGACAACAGATTCTTGATGTATTCTGTCTGATACGTGTTTTAAATATTTTGACATTTGCATTTCATTTACTAATTTATCTCCTTCAGCTTGATAATATTGACGAGTTCGTTCTAAAAACTGACCTTCAAATACAGAATGATATAAATTCAAATCCATTAACATACGTAAATTACTCTTCAACAATAATGAGTTAATGCTTTCTCCATTTCTAAATAAAAATATATAAACAATATATCATAGACATAGAATTAGATATATATGTATATTTAGTTTGCTTTGCTTGCTTTATACTATTATTATTTTGTATGATCATTAATAATATCCTTACCTCTCAGCCATAATAAGATTCAAAATACTGTTGACAACCTTTTCATGTACAGGCTTTGATTGTTGAAAACATATACTAAATAACTCATTAGCCATTTCCCTATAAATATTAAATAAAATAATAACAAGGGTAGGAAAAAAAAACAGAGTAATAAATAAAGATAGGCTATTGTAAATATTTTTGTGCATACATATATACTTACAAAATTGAACGGTACGATCGGTCCAAATATAAAACTATACACTGAATTTGTTTCTAAGGTTCGGTATACCATATATAGTATATTAAAATCAAGTAATAAATATTCGTTTTATCTTAATTTTATGATTTCATCTTGTGTTATTACCATTTGGTCACAATAAGACACCCATAATTGATTAACTATTTCCAAATAACTTGTACTATGGGCTGGGTCACTATATATAAAATAAAATAGGATACATGAAGTCATTTGTAAAATAGTATTATATTTATTTTTATAAGTACTTGTATGTATCTAATATATATATATATATATATAATGTACCTTTCTAAAACTTTAAATTTATTTTCTATATAACTTCTACATATTGATCTTAGTTTGTCATAAAGATGAGCAGCTTGATCATTTTGGCAAAGATTTTCACTTAACTAGATAACGCAAATGAAATATAAGAAAAATGAATCAAACTACTTTTTTTTCTATTTATTTTCCTTTTTATTTTTATTTGAAAAAAAATCGACTATCTAGCATTACCTGATAAAGAACTTCTAAACTTTCGGAAGGTCGTTCATTGTTTTGGATAGAATGAATAGCGCTTTCTAGTCTATGCCAGCCATTGTGTTTATACTCCTCAGTTAAATATGAACTATTCACTATAATAAAGACAATAACGTGTTTTTATTTTATAATTTTGATATGAATTAACAAAACTGTATTAAAATTCACGTATAATATTTTATTATATAGATCTTTTCTGCATGCTAAAATTATACCTTTCAAATCATAAACAATTAGTTTTTTATCAGAGAGTTGATTTTTAGTTTGTTGCCCTAATTTAGATAATATAGCACTGAAAGGTCTATCAATCATAGCAGTGTCTGTGGTTATAGGTTGATAGGGTGATGGTGATAAGGGATTATGTATATCGGTCATGAAATCTAAGCGTGGTCTTTTTGCCTCTCCATGTTCAGCATCATGTATAGGCATATTATCAGTAACAGAATATATTTATTTAAACAATAATATTTATATTAGAGAAAAAAAGGTAGAGGGAAAAAAATTGAATTTTAAATTTACTGAAAAAAATGCAGCGGATTTTAAAACCACTTTTTTAAAAAAAATCATTGCCACCATTTTTCATTTTTTCTTAATTCTCTTTCACTTTTCTTTTACTTTTCTATTATCTTTTTTTTTTTTCTTAACAATATTCTCTTTTTAATCATACGCATTTTTATATTTATATAATAAAAATAATGGGATTCTGTGGTGGTTCAGCATTGAATAAACCATTAAGACGTAAAATTGTAGTGGTTGGTGATGGTAATATGGATTGATTTTAATAAATATACGAAAAAATAGAAAAGCAACTATAGTGGAATAGAATAAAATAATTAAAAAAAAGGGCTTTCTTTTATATATATATATTGGGGTAATAAAAATAATATTAGGCTCATGTGGTAAAACTTCCTTACTGAATGTTTTTACAAAAGGTGTCTTTCCTACAGTAATAAATAAAAAAGTAACAAAAACTAATAATGGTATTATTTTCAGTACTAATATATATATATATATATATGTGCGTGTGTGTGTGATTGCTATTATTATTAAATAGGAATATGTACCAACCTTATTTGATAATGAAGTACATGATATTACAATCGATGGTCAAACTGTAGAACTTTCACTATGGGACACTGCAGGTAAAAAGAGATAATCAAAATGGAAATTTAGGAAAAGGACAATATAAATAAAATAGAAACTATAGCCAAGTTTTTCGGATAAATAATAGCTCATTATTATTGATCTATATATATATATAGGTCAAGAAGAATTCGACCGATTACGAACTTTATCATATGAAAATACTCATGTAGTTGTAATATGTTTTTCTGTGGATAATCGTACTTCTTTGGACAATATTTTACATCGATGGTTAGTAGAAGTTTCTGATTATTGTTCTAAAGCAAAAATATTTCTTGTAGCCTTAAAAACGGATTTACGTGATGAACCAAATAATTCTTCTGAAGAACCAATCATGTATGAGGAGGTAAATGGATAATTTTTAAAATAAAAAAATATATATTATTTCATTTATTTATTTTTGAAAAATTATTAATGTAAATAGTACAAATACTAACTGATACATATTTATATATTTATAATTATAACCAGGGCGTTGCAATGGCTCGACATATTAATGCAATTCGATATCTTGGTAAGCCAGTGTTTATCATTTTTTTTATGATCTGATAGTATTTTGAGTATCCCTTATTGATTACTTATACTTTTTATTTATTTATTTGTTTACATTTTTAATGGCTATTTTAGAATGCTCAGCAAAGTATAATAGAGGTGTCCGAGAAGTTTTTGATCAAGCGGCTCGTGTAGCAATACAAGAATATACCGCCAATCTTTCAAGCAAATGTTGCATAATTAGTTAAATAATATTCATCACACGCAGTATTTATTAATATATCCTTTTATTATTATTATTATTATTTTTAATTTTCAACATACCATTAATTATCATTATAACAATATTAAGTAAATAAATATATATGTAGTTAATAATTTTTATTTTTTATGTTCCAAAATACATACAATTTATATATATATATATAAAATAAAATAAAATAAAATGCAAAGATCTAAAAAGTATATTTTTACAATGATGGTCTAAAAAGAGTAAAGTGAGGGAAAAACAAAAAAGGGAATGAAATAATAATAACTATAAATGACAGTATGATGAATAATTATATATGTATATATAAAAAAATGAATATAAATAATAATATTTTTTCTTTTTTCTTTTTTAATTTTTAGTCTTGTGTTCTCCACGAATCATGGTGCCTAACTTGTCTATTTCGTTTTTGTTCACACGTGACCGAACAAGAGCCTTCAATAAATAATGCCAAACTTTATCATTAGGTGTTAATTGATTATCACGAAGATGTTGATATACCATTAAAGCCATACGTCCATTTCTAAAGATAGCACAACCTTGTAATAAAGCAACATAAGTTTCTATAGTCGGTTCGACCCCATCTGTACACATATATTTAAAAATATCCACAGCACGTCCAATGTTGTATTTTGCAAAGCAAGCTATTAATGTTGTATAGGTATAAACGTTTGGTTTCTGAAAGCCAGTCATTTTTCTAAATAATATATATGCTTGCGTAGGTCCTAATTTATTATCGTTATCTAATATTGCTGCTGTTGTTGTTGAAGATGAATTAGAAATATTAAAAACTTCTGATAAAAGCTCTGGCGTTATTTCAGATTTAGAGTGTTGCTGTTGTACAGCTTTGTTTCCAGGCTTGGGAACACATGACCTAAGAATACTGGTATAGGCGTGTAAATTAGGCTCTACCCCACCCATTTTTAATATTTTGAATAATTTCCATGCAGTAACACCTTCATCATTCATCACTAAACCACGAATAACCATCGCTAGAGTAATATCATCAGGCAGACCACATTGTCGCATTTTAATAAAAGCAGATAAAGCTGCAGGAACATCACGGCATTTAAAGAGAGCATCCACTAAATAGTAATCAGGATTCACATACTTTGAGGAGCGAATCGAATTGGAAGAATTGACCAATTTGTGTAAAGCAAAACTATCTTGAACACCTTTTTTATCTTTCAAATCACCATATCCTTTGACTAAATGGTTTACCATGATGGAATTCACATAATCTGTATTAGTTTTGTAGAGTGTATTAAAAAAATATAAACCTTGATCTACGTCCTCTAAAACTTTCACCCACATAACAGCCGTTTTAAATTCATCGTCCATGTTATCCAATTTTAACCCCATTTTATCTGTCCATGTGTTTAATAAAGATTGAGCTAAATCAAGTCTTCCATGCCGAATTGTATTGGATAAAACGGAAGTTGCCATTAATTCATTTAAACGTCCATTATGTTCATAAGTATATTTTTTTAACATTTGAATGGCTGCTTTTAAATTGCCGGATCGACCATAAGCTTCCACCATAGCATTGTATGTTGCTGTTGTTGGGCGTAACCCATGACTTCTCATTTCTTTCCATAAACGCCGTGCATTGATTGCATCACCATTACGAGCTAGACCAGATATTAATGTTGTATAAATATGTACATTGAAGCTATTCATTGTTTTAATATCCATAGAATTGTTATTGTTTGTATTATTATTATTATTATTAATTGTAGTTGTAGTATGATTAATATTATTATTGTTATTGTTTAAATGAATATTATAGTTGCTGTTGTTGTTGTTGTTGTGAAGTTGGGTATCATTATCATTATTATTAGTATATTTTGTCATCATGCCAATCTGATCCATTACTGTTAAAAACCTTACTGTTGAATCCATATTTGTTCCTAAAGCACTAATCATGATAGCACATGCTTCCATTTCCACTGATACACCTGCTTTCATTGCCTCCTCTATGATTCCTGCTGCCTTCAGTGTAATATCCATATTACCGTTTTTTTTTGCTGCAATCGCTAATGAAGTATAACAACTTGCTGGTAGTATCCATTTTTTTCCATATTTCATATCATTATTGTTATTATGTGAAACTAGCAATGATTCCGTTTTTAATTCGTCCAATAAATGACACATTTCAAAAGCGGACCCTTGCCTGGCCATACCATATAGCACTTGAGAATAATGCAAATCACTGATAGTTATTAATCCAGCTTTTTTTGCCATTTTCATTTGATCTAGGATGGATAATAATTGTGATGTTGCTTGAGGCGAATATTTTATAATGTTTAATAAATGCCCATAATGGTTTGCATTCATATAATCTATTACATTTAAATCAACCATTGCAAGATATATTTTCCAAGCATCATCGTATCTATATTGACTAGCATTGTACAATCTACTACGAAGTGATTTGAAGACAAACTTATCCTCTAAATGAGTTCGTTGCTCCTTCAATTGTTGTAAGAATAGATCAATGTCTTTATTTTTTATTTTACTAAGCCAACGTGGATGAAGAAGTGTACGTTGTTGTTTTGACGATGATGAAGGAGATGGTGAAGGAGATGGTGAAGAGGTATTTAAAACATTACATGATTCCAAAGATGTTTGTTGCTTTTGTCGTTGCTCTTGTTCAATTTGAGAAAGTGTAGTAGAATCAATACTACCCGTTATTTTTGCTGCTACAGAAGAGTGAGTTGCATATAATGGTTTTGAACGAGAACGAAAGTGTCTATGACTAAAAGAAGGGCGAAATAAATAACTAGTCTGATTATCTAATCCAGATAATAACCAAAGTCGTAAAACCCGTTGTTCATGAGTTATTTGTAAATTAGATCTTGTTGAAGAAAAATAGCGGTGTGACAGACAGGTTGAATGATTACTACCTGTTGGTGAAAATAAAAGATTGCGAAAATAAATAAACCAAAGGGAATGTGTTGATATACATGTTGAACTAGACTTGTTTCCTCTTGTAGGAAAACCAAGCGTAGATCGCATCGAGTGAAACCAATAATAAAATAAATAAATAAAAACAATAGTTATAAAAAAAGGAACTATTGAAAATAAGAATATGTTTTGACGGTTGATAAAAAAAAAATAAGGGATTAAAAAGTATATAGATCAATTTTAAATTTTAAAAAAAGGTTTAAAGAACTACTTTTTAAAAAAAAAAAAAGAATTAATAAAAATGAAATATATTTTTCAAAAATAGTAACCAATCAAGGGTATCTCGTTAAAAAAAAAAGTGAGGAAGAGTAAGAAAAGAGAAAAAGAAACAAAGAGAAAAAAAAATACCAGTAAAATAAAATAGCGCGCCCTTCTAAAGGGGGGAGAGAAATTAAGTCACAGGCCGGCTGTTTGCTGTATTTTTTTAAACTCAAACGTAAAAAAATATAGTTACCATTTTGCTTGAAATATCATCTACAACTATTATTTATATATTTATATATAAAAGAATATAAAAAAGTATTATATGATAAATAATATGATAGCCACTCATACGAAAAAAGAAAAGTGGTAAGAATTAGGTGATTTTTTATACATGCAGTAGTGTGATATTCGCCAATGGATTGGTAATAATAAAAATTATAGCAAAGCTACTACGTAAAAAATCAGGATACCATTAGAATAAGTATATGTTTTTATTTATTCAAGTTTTATTTAAATATATAAATATGCATAATACATTTTTTTACTATCAATCGATTTTTTTATTGGATTTTAATGCAACATATTAAACATCGCTATTCTATTTTTTTATATATCATTGATTCATGCAGAACAATATAAATCTGTGAGAAAAAAATCAGATCGATTTTACTGAAATAAGTACGTTTTTTTCATGGCTATTATTTCCTTTTTATTTATATTTTCGTTTCCTTGCTCTTCAATTAATTGTATAGATTGTTGGTTAAAACAGCGTCTTATTTTTAATTTTCCAAAAAAAAAAAAAATGATATCCAGTCATCTATGGTACTACTATTTTAACAAAGTTTTAAAATGGAGTAATTCTGAAATTGACATGATTTTAAAATAAAATTCAAAAGGGCTACCTATTATTTAAATACTTTATTTTTTAAACTTTTAAATGATTTACTTTTAAATATGAAACGATCTTTTTACTTAAAAAATTAAATATTTACCTCATATTAAATCATAAATATACAAATATCCGTTTGAATTTCTCTTCTCTTCACATTGTTTTTTTTTTTTTTTCTATTTTTTTTTTTGGTGGTTTTTTTTTTACAATCTTTTTTTTTTTTTTTTTTTTTTTTTTTTTTTTTTAGTGTTTCAAAATTTTATATATTTTTTTTTATTAATAAATTTACGTTTTTATGCGTAGTTT
>MU611942.1:29910-48571 GCA_025201675.1 Cunninghamella echinulata
TTTTTTTTTTTTTTTTATTTTAGTTGATATCTATTTTTTTCCTTTTTTCTTTTAACTAAAAGAAAAATGGCTTCTGAAATAAAAAATGACTCCAAAGTCACTTTGAATGCTTCTGTGGATGAAACCATTACTCAAACAACAACAACAAAAACTGTTGAAAAAAAGGTATCTGACACTTCTTTAAAATCTAGTTCAGCTGTTCCTGGTAGTTTTCAATCCAACACTTATGGCTTACCTGATTGGTATAATGTAGGTTGGACCGCCTTCTCTGAATTGCCTAATCCTGGTGATGAAGCTGCTTTGGAAGCTCTTAAAGTAGCCGACGCTTCTGAAGACGCGTTATATCAACGTTATAATACTGCTCGTCCTGATAAACAGCCTAGTAATACCGACCTTATATCCCAATTTTTAAGTGAAGCTTACTATGGTGAATGGTATCATAATGCTGGTGTCATGATTTTTGCTGTTGCCTCTACTTGGCTCCAAACTAAATTAGGTGGTGGTCTTATGGGCTGCCTTGTTATTGGTGCCTTCTTGGGTAAATTAAAATAAATAAAGACAAAGATAAATATAAATATAAATATAAATATTAAAAAAGGTGAAAACAACTATTTGGAGTTGAAAATAATTGCTATTTTAAAGTTAATAACAACAATATTTATGTTTATCTATATTATGCATAAATGTATATGTGTTTCATAAATAGGTACCTATTATCAATCATCTATTAGACGTTTTAGACGTAATGTACGCGATGACATTCAACGTGAAATGATGGCTACTAAACTTTTAACTGATATTGAATCCGCCGATTGGATCAATAATTTCATGAAACGTTTTTGGTTAATTTATGAACCTGGGTTATCTGCTCAAATCATCTCTACTGCTGATGCTATTCTTGTTGAAAGCACTCCTTCCTTTTTGGATTCCATTCGTCTTTCCACTTTTACCCTTGGTAATAAAGGTCCTCGTATTGAAGGTATCAAAACTTATCCTAGAACTGAACCCAATGTTGTGGTAAGCGATCACTTGCAAAAAAAAAAAAAAAAAATACGAGATATATAAAAAAAGCATATGTATTGATATATCATTTATATTGATTTAATAATTTATTTTATTTTTTTAAAAAAAAATAAAACAGTGCATGGATTGGAAAGTCTCATTTATTCCTAATGACAACACCGATTTAACTCAACAAGAATTAGAATCTAAAGTCAATCCTAAAATTATATTAACTATTCGTCTTGGCAAAGGTATGCTTGGTGCAGGTATGCCTATTTTATTGGAAGATATTGCTTTTAGTGGAACTATGCGTTTGAAGTTTAAACTTTATCATGAATTCCCTCATATCAAGACTATTGAAGCCTCTTTCTTGGAACCTCCTCATATTGATTACTCTCTTAAGCCCGTTGGTGGTGAAACTTTTGGTTTTGATATTAATAATGTATGTAGTAATAACAACAATAATAATAATAACAGAAAGTGGAAATAAATAGAAAAATAAGTGTTAAAATGACTAATTACCTTTTTTGTTTTAGATCCCCGGTTTAGAACCTTTCATTAAAGATCAAATCCATGCCACTTTAGGCCCAATGATGTATGCTCCTAATGTTTATACTGTTGATATGACTGGAAATACTACTTCCATCGGTGAGTGATAAGATTATTCATATTATAATTGCTATTATTATTATTTTATTATTCTATTCTATTTGTATTAGTTATTTAATGACTTATTTAAAAACCATATCAATTTACTTTATTTCAATTTTTATTAGATGATGCAAATGGTGTTGTAGCTATTACTCTTTATAGTGGTTCAAATCTTAAGGCGGCTGATCTCTTTGGCAGTTTAGATCCATTTGTCACTTTCCATATCGGCAATACTAGTAATGCACCAGTTAGTGAAACCAAGGCGCTTGAAGATACTACCTCACCTACATGGAATGAAACTCACTTTGTCTTAATCAACAACCTTAATGAATCAATCTTCCTTCAAGTAATGGATAAAAATACTGGTCGTAAAGATACACAAGTCGGTGTAGCTTGCGTTGAACTTAAAGAATTGGAAAATGAAAACTTTTTACAAGGATTGTAAGTGAAGGAACATATAAATATAAATATGTAAATACATATATATAAATTTTAACACTATTGTTATTACCATTTTTTTATATAAAGGAACTTGACTGTTTTACGTAATAGCAAACCAGTCGGTGAGTTAAAGGCTGATATACGTTACCTCCCTGTTTCTAAACCAGTAAAGAAAGAAGATGGCACAATCGAACCTCCTCCTGAAACTGGTAATAAAATGAAATATAAAAGCAATTATAGTAATAATGAATGAAATATTTACGGTTCTCTTTTTTTTTTATTTTTATTTTTATTATATTTATTTATGATATATAGATAGCGGTATTTTACGTTTCAATGTACATGGATGTGGACAGCTTGGTGGTGAACGTAAAGGTGGATTTGGTTTAATAAAATCCGATATAAGTGCATACTCTATTATTACTGTTAACGGTAAAGAAAAATTACGTACAAAACCTTTTAAGAGAAGTGTTACTCCTACTTGGAACAAATATGTTGATGTATTCGTTACCGATAAGAAGAAATTGGATCTTGGTGTTACTATTATGGATGCAAACGAATTTGTTGATGATACTGTTATTGGTAAATGGACTTCTGGCTTGGTACCATTCCAAGAAGCTGTTCTTACCAAAGGACAAGACTGGTGGAACCTTACGGAAGGTGCTGGTCGTATTCATCTTAGTATGACTTGGAAGCCCATCGTCACTACTGGTGTACTTTCCGAAATTACTGGTGCTACTGGCTATTGTAAGTTATTTTATTTTTTAAAAAATTCTAATAATTTATTGATCGTTTTACTTACAATCTTCCCTTTTTTAAATAACAATAATACATAGCTCCTCCTATTGGTGTTGTTCGTGTTAAACTTTTCGGAGCTCGTGATCTTAAGAATGTTGAAGCATTAACTGGTGGTAAATCTGATCCATATGCTCGTATCCTTTCTGGCACCCAAGTTCGTGGTAAAACAGACTACATTGATGATGACCTTAATCCTGAATGGAATACAGCTCTTTATATTCCAGTACACACTATCCGCGAAGATTTACTTATCGAAGTGATGGATTATAATGATATTCAAAAAGATAAAAGCTTGGGTGTTACTGACATTATTCTTAAAGATTTAATTAAAGAAACTAAATTGGAAAATGGACAATCTATTTACGATGGTCTTGAAGCTGTAGACAGGTAATATTAGTAAAAATATTATATATACTAAAATATTAATTTTACTATTAATATTTTTTATATATTTATTAATTTATTTTATTATATTTTATTTTTTAAAAAAAAATAGAGATGTCGAACTTAAAAATCTTGAACGCACAAAAGTTTATGGTAAGCTTCATTATGCTGCATCATTCCACCCTACCCTTGAATTAGCTATGAAAGAAGAAGAAAAGGAAAAAGAAGCTACTGAAGATGATATCGAAAAAGAAGCAACAGAAACAGTCATTGGTGAACAAACAACCACTACAGCTACTGAAACTATCACAACCACCACTACAACCACTACTACAACTACTGAAACAACTGAATCTGGTGAAAAAACAACTGTTGGAGAATTACCTGAAGCAGACATTCATGGTGAAAAAATCATATATACTGAAGATAAAAAGATTAACTTGAATAGTTATGAATCTGGTATTCTCTCTGTTAATATTCAAAATGTTGCTATCGCTAATAACCGTGCTCGCACCGTTGTTGATGTTCTTGTGGATTCTAATGATGCTCAATACACTACTGCAACATTAAAAGGTTCTGATTTACCATATCATGAAACAGCCGATGCATTCGTCAAAGAAATTGATTTCTCTCAAGTAATTCTCAATGTTAGAAGATGGACCGATAACGAAAAAGAATACGAAATCATTGGTACTTATAAATGTTTTGTACGTGATATTGTTCGTCAAATTATGAACGGTGAACACGACCCTGAAATTGGTAAAGAATTCAAATTATTAGATTGTGAAAATGGCACTATTCGTCTTGGTTTCAAATACACTCCTGTAATTCAATTCAAGTTAGATCCTGCAGAAAGTTTAGAAAGTAGGTTTATTCTTTTATTTTATTTTGTATTTAAAAAAATACATTCAATTATATTCATATATATATATATAACATGTTAATTGATTGTATATATATTTATTATTAATAGATCAAGGTAATTTGACCGTAACAGCAATAAAGGCATCTAACTTGAAAGCCGCTGATCGATCTGGTAATAGTGATCCATTTGTAGTTTTCACCGTAGACGGTGAAAAAGTACACAAGACTGAAGTTATTAAGAAGAATTTGAACCCTGTCTTTAAGAATGAAACATTTACTGCTCCTGTCGTAAGTATTATAGATAATACCACTAAAAAAAAAGAGTTAATATTTCATCTATGATTATAAATTTTTAACTTTTAATTTTTTAAAAATAATAATTAGAAAAATCGTTGTTATTCTGTATTAAAAGCATCAGTATATGATTGGGATCAATTTGGATCAGATACTTTAATTGGTGAAGCAAACATTCCTTTCTCTGGCGAACAATTAGAAAGTTTCGCCGCAAAAGAATTCGAAATTCCATTAACAGAATCTGGAACTATTCGCGTAAGATTATTATGGCAACCTCAATTATTGGCTCGTAAACGTACTGGTACATCCTTATTCTCCGCTACAACCCGTATATTTACAAGCGCTCCTGGTGCTGCTTTTGGTGCTGGAAAAAATGTTGCTGGTGCTGGTATCGGCGCTGGTGGTAAAGTACTTGGTGCTGGTGCTTCAGTTATTGGTGCTGGTGCTAATGTTTTTGAATCTGGTTTCCGTGGTATTGGTAAACTTGGTGGTATTGGTGGTAGTAAAAAAGAAATTGCTCCCCCTGTTCCTCCCGTACCCAGTGCATCCACTATTAGTAGTCAAAGCGGTAGTACTACTACTGAAACAAATGGAGCCTCTGAAACTTCTATCAATAATGAAGGTAAATATATATATAATTATAATAATAGTCATCTTTATATATGTGAATCAACTAATAATTTTATTAATTTTATCCTATTTCATTCAATATAGATTTTTCATCAAAAATTCTTCAAATAGATTTAGTAGAAGCTCGTGGATTAAAAGCTATGGATAGAGGAGGAACTTCTGATCCTTTTGCTAGAGTTCGCATGGGTAACAAACAAGTATTCAAAACGAAACATATCAAGAAAAACTTAACTCCTCAATGGTAAGAAATAGCTATAAATTTAATATGAAAAATAATAATTATAATAAAAAGAAAGATGTATATATATATTTACAGTGTGTATATGTATTTATTATTATTATTATTATAATAACAGGAACGAAGATTTTAAAACCAAGGCTGAAGATGGAAAGATTGACATCAAAGTTAAAGATAAAAACACTTTATCCGATGTGGATATTGGAGGTGTTGTATTTGATGCTACTAAAGTATTACAAACTGGACAATCTTTTGATGGTTGGTTAACTTTAGAACCCGCAAATACTGGTGAAATTCATATCCGTGTAGCTGTTTTATAAATATAAATATTTTTCAATATATAATGGAATTTTATATATATATATATATTATCTTTAAAAAAAATTTAATTCATTGATATGTATATTTTTATTGAATTAATAAAAAAGAGTCATTAAAAAAACGCAAAGTACATTTTATCTACAGCACGTATATAAAAGCAGTATGGAAAAATAAATGGTTTTACTCGCACTTTATAGGATTTTTTGATATTCATTAGGGAATCCACACGCTATAACTTTATTTTCGTTGTTTATTCTTAGTTCTCATGCATTGGGTGTTATTTCAAATAATGTTTGTTACTTTCAATTACTTGTTTAATAATATCTTAAATAAAATACTAAGATTATTAGTAGAGAATAAAATAGAAAGATGAAAAAAATAGATATCTTCATTTTCATCCAGATATTGATATAGGATTTTAATATTAGTTACATCTCTTAGTTAAATCGTTATATTAACTTTTTAACAAAATAAATGATAATAATAAATGATTCTTTTATACTAAAAAAAATTACATAGTATACATGTAGTAAATATATACTAGCAATAAATTATAGATCAAACAAAATTTAAAATTAATGCATAATTATGACTGGTTTTACTGAAACTGGTAGTGCCACTATTTTATTTTGGTGGCGGATTTTAAAATATAAATTTATAGGATATCTTTTTTTCAGTCTCTTTTTTCTTTTCTCAACTTTTTTTTTTCTTCGTACCTTTTAATATTATACATATTAATAATAATATTCATACAATCTTGATGAATATATAATGTTTGTGTTATCAGAAATAGAAGATACCGTCAAAATTGTGCCAAACGATTTTGGAAAAAATGATAATGATGCTATTACAGACGCTTTAAATGAAAAATATGCAAATAAAGTAAAGCAACATACAACATATATATATACACGGATACGAATATGAATATGAATATGAATATGGACACGAATACGAATACAAACACTAAAAAAAAATTGCCATTTTTTTTAATTTTTTTACTCAATATAGGTAGTTCAAGAAGTTGGATTATGTATTTGTGTTTATGATATTTTATCAACTTCAGAAGGATTTATTTTATATGGCGATGGCTGTAGTTATATTAAAGGTAAATTCTATAAACTAGAAAGTGAATATAATCCTTTAACAATGAGATAAGCAATAAATAGAAAATGGATATATATAATGTGGCATATTAATTTATTATTGTTATTATCACTGATATGTATACATACTTGTATATATTTACATATAGTAACTTTTCGTTTAACTGTGTTTCGACCATTTGTGGGTGAAATATTAACTGGACGGATTAAAAGCAGTTCACCACAAGGTGTACGAGGTAGAAAAAAAAAAGATAAATATATATATACAGTAATTATTAAATAAATACTAAATGATAATTAATTACTATCCTTTGTTTTTAATTATTACAATAATTATTGTTTGATTTGTTTGATAAATTTTATAGTAACTATGGGATTTTTTGATGATATCCACATTCCTGGTGCAACATTACAAGCTAATTCTGAATTGTAAGTTTTGAAATAAACAATAATTATTGACAATGTGGTTACAATATGTATATTTAGAGAAATGCATTAAATTACATAATTACTTAATTTTATCTTATATTATTTTTAAAAAAAAATCAAAATGATAAAAGTGACCCAGCGGAACAAGTATGGGTATGGAAATATGAAGGAGAAAAAATGTATATGGATATTGATGAGCCTATTCGATTTCGAGTTCTACGTGAAACGTTTACTGATACAACACCAACCACTCACCCCAATAGTGGCAGTGCGCCCGGACGACGTCAATCTGTTGCAGATTTAACCGCTAGTAATGATCTTATTGCAAATTCTACAAAAATTCCACCATATGCATTAACGGTAATGGTTTTTTTTATTTTTTTAAAAAAATTGATTTTTTTTCTAATTATTCATTCATGGATATATATATTATATAATAGTGTACAATTCAAGAAGATGGTTTAGGATTATTGTCATGGTGGGGTAGTTAATACACAAAAATAAAGGAAGAAAAAATCAGATTTTATGTTCAATACCAAGTGCATTTCCTTAATCATTCTGCATTCAATTATTTATATTTACTATATATTTTTATACACATTCATTCTATTTTTTTTTATTATTACTGTATGATCTAAACTACTTTTGTAATCTAATGTATATTTTCCTTTTATTTTATTTTTTTACTACTATTTGTAATCCATAATAATATCAATATCACCAATATTAATCCCAATAAAAAAATAAAATAAAAAAAGATAGTTTTAATACAGCATATTTCTTTTTATCATGCACGCTAACCGTCACTCCATCATATAAATTTATATGTTATAAAATTTATTTTAATTTAGTTTTTTTTACAATAGATAAAAAAAAATAAAAATAAAGAAAGTTAATAGAGGAGAAGGGTGAACTATATAATATATATATATATATATAAAGAAAGAAAGTACAATATATAAATGAATAAAAGAATAAATATGAAAAATATATAATAGTAATACAAATTGAAAATTAAAAAGAAAATCTATCTATCGAATAACGTTAAAATTTGACATTTTATCTACATCTCCAATAGCAACAATAGCAGCATCACGATTTAAATATTGAGTTGCAACACGACGAACATCATCTACCGAGACTGTCGATACGGCTTCTTCTACTTGTTTAGGTGACATGCGATCCCCTGAAGTTAAAAGTTGTCTACCAATATCTTCAGCAATAGGGGTACTACCATCTAAACCTAAAAGAAGACCTGCTTTTAATTGTTGTTTAGCCCGTTCGATTTCTTCAGCCGTTACAGAAGTACATAAACGATAAAATTCATTTCTTGTACATTTTAATAGATCATCAATTCGATCTGTATTTTCTGTAATCATGTAAATACCCCATAGACCAGTATCTTTATAAGAAGTATTGAAGGACATGAATGAATTAGCTAATTGATGATTATGTACCACAGAAGATAAACCAGAAGCAATATGGCCAGTAGCACCAAGCGAACGGTCCCAAGAACCAATAATAGATTGCATAACTAAAAGAGCAAAATAATCGGGGGAGGTCCAACTAGCACCTTCCACGGCCACAGCAATATGAGTTTGGTTAGACTGAGGATTACGAATTTTTAATTCTGAACCTGAAAAGACAGCCTTTTTCATAGCACTTTTACTTGATGCTTCATCCCTAACATGAGGCAATTGACCAAAATATTGTTCTGCTAAATTAACCAAAGCATCATGATCGACACCACCAGCACCAACTAAGATCATTCTTTCCCCAGTATAATAGGTACGAATATAATTGGATAAATCATCTCTTGTTAAGGATTGAATGTTTTCCTTTGGGCCTAAAATCGTTAACCCCAAGGATTCCTTTGGAAATGCTGTTGCATGTAAATGATCAAATACTACTTCTTCCATTTGTTTTTCTACTTCTTCTTGTTCACGCAAAATCACATCTCTTTCCCTTTCAATAGCACCCACATCTAATTTTGAATTTTGTAAAATGTCTGATAAAATTTCTACTGCTTGAGGTACATCGTATTTAAAGGCCTTTGCATAATAAACTGTTTGTTCTCTTGATGTATATGCATTTAAATGTCCACCCATATTTTCAATTTGTAATTCTAAATCACGCTGTGAGCGAGTCTTTGTTCCCTGATAAAAATAAATAAATATAATATATATATATATATATATATATATATATATATATATATATAATATAGGAATTATTATTATTATTATTATTATTATATATAAATGCTATATACATATAAGAATTCTTTTTATGTTACTTTAAAAGCCATATGTTCTAAAAAATGAGCTGAACCATTGTTTTTCATATTTTCAGCACGAGATCCTGCATCAATCCAAACACCAACAGTAGCTGTTTGTGAAGCTGAATTTTCTTCTGTTGCAACAGTAAATCCATTTGGTAATATAGTTTTACGAAGAGTTGGTAAAAGTTGTGTTGTAGTTGCTAAAGAGCGTTTTCCCTATAAGTGATATACATTTGCAATAATAATATAAATTAGCATATTTATTATTATTATTATTATTATCATTTATGTACTCATTTATTTATCCATATATATTTATTTATTATTTATTATTACATACCACTAATGATTTTGAAAGTACGCTTTTTAAATTTAACATACGTGTTGTCATTATTATTATTCGTTTTGCTGAAAAATAAAACTGAGTGAAAAGAAAAAGAAAGTGATAGAAAAAAAAACAAAAATTTAAATGTCTTTTTAAAATAATTTAACCGCCGATTTTTTTTTTCTTGCTCTATCTTTTATCCTTAAAAAAGGTTCAAAAGTACCCAATAATGAACCAGCTTTTCTGATTACATTATACTCTAAACATCCTATGAAATTGACATAAATAAAAAAACATACCTCACTATATAATGATCATATATTACCATAAAGCAAATATATATATAAAAATAGAAATATACATAAACGATATCATATATATATATATAATATTTATATTGCTCTATTTATTTATTTTTTTATATTCATATACTAGAGAGCTATACCTTTTTTATGTAAGGAAGCTTAAAAATTTAAAAATTGATATTTTACATAATATATTTATATATAAATTATATAATAGAGTAGCTTTATACTCCGCTATTTTTTTTTTTCCTTTAATTTTTTCACACCCTCTTTTAAAAAAATTCTTTCTTCCTCCCATTTCTTTCTTCCTCCCATTTCTTTCTTTCTTTTTATCTCTCTCTTTTTCTATTTTCTTTTTTTTTTTTAGTGCAGCTTGAATTTATTAAAAAAATATACATATAAAAATACAAAAAGGAAAGATATCACTTGACATAAATATATGACACCTTTATATGGGTTTTCTACGGATCCTATAATACGAAGAAAAGAATCTATAATGCAACTATCTAATAATGTAAAAGTAGAACACTATACATCTTCAGAACCAAACTTTGATATTGAGGTAATCTATTTATTTGTTAACTATTATTATACTTATTTTATTTAATTTTCGATATATAATAATAATACAAACCTAATTTTTATTTATATATAGTTTGCAAAACATCAACACGATATAAAAACGGGAAATATGGAAAAGGCGATTCAAAGCTTTGTATTATTGTATGTTCTAAATATATATTTATATATTAAATATACTTATTTAAGGAACCTTCCATAAGCTAACACACCTTTTATTATTATTATATATCTATTGCTTATTCTTTAGACAGTCAAATAGTATGGAAAATACAAAGTTTCAAGAATATTTAATTGAAATATCTAAAAATATCGACACTTCCAAGAATGCCGAACTTTCAGGTTAGAAAATAAATACTATAAAATACAAGTAGAAATAAAATAATTATCATTTAAACTTTCATTTATTTATTTATTTATTTCTATTTAATAGGATTTTTCGCATCTTTACCTTGTTTATTACAGTCTAATATTATTGACTTTGCAAAAGGTAATAAAAGACGATGATGATACCTTTGATATTGTTTTAATATTTATTACCTACATGCCCACATAATCGATAATTTATTTTTAAATTAAATTAGATCACTTAGCGGTTAAAAATGAATTACAAGCATTTCATATATTATTTGATTATATTCAAGAATATCCAAGACATGCATATAAATATATGGTAAGTCTTTATTTATAATAATAATGATAATAACAATGGTAGTATATAATATACAAATTAGAATGGAGAAAAATTCATATCAAATATACATTTATATATATATATATATATATATATATGTGTGTGTGTGTATTATTTATTATTATAGATTGAGGCTATAGATATGCTGATTCATTTGATTGAAACTGAAAATGCAGAAGATAAAAATAAATGTTTTCATATCTTAGGTAAGCAGATTTAAGTTGAAATTTGTACAACACAATACTTTTTAAAAAAAATTAATAACTTTTGTTATTATTATTATTATTCTATTCTATCTTTCTTTATATAAATACAGTGGCAGACCTTTTACCTAGACTTAGTAAACAACGGCTTTTATTAAACTATTCGGAATGTACAACTTCAGTAAAATCAACAGATAGTAAACACTATATCATTATACCACTTTACCTATATGAAAAATATATCATGATCGGCCAGTCATATTTTATAAGTAATCGAAATTGGGATGAGTTGACTAAATTCACCTGTATGATGATATCAACCATTGGGTAAAATGACTATATAAATAAAAGATGAAAGAGGATAATAATAACAAAATAAGGTGGTAATTAATTATTCATATTATTATTATTATTAGATATAATGGATACGAACAATTAAATACAGTATCACATACAATACGATTTCAATATTTAAAAGAACACCGATTGAATGTACATATTGATGATATTACAGAGTCTCAAAATAATGTGGAAGAACAACAACAGCTAAAAGTTTCAGCAACATTAATGTGTGAATACATGGTAGTCCTATCACAATTTGTTTATTTTGGATATGAATATTATAAATCAGTATGTGGTTCTAATGTAAACGAAACATCTTCCTTGGAAAAGACATGTTTGGTACCTATTTGTGCATTTCAATCCTTTCTAAAAAAGTCAACATTTGATAATAATAATAATAACACTAATAATAATGATGATCCTATTATAAAATCAGAAATAATTGATTCCGATGTAAATAGTAACAACAATAATAGTAGTAGAAAACGGCAGCTTAGCGGATCTCATTCACCAGATAATGATGATAGACAAAAGAAAACAAAATTAGATATTCCCGATCGTGGCCAAGGGCTCAGTGCAGAATGTATGAAAGGAGTTGATTATGCATTACAAGTTTTAAGTAAAGCGGCCGACTGTCTTCGTCATTTAGTAGATATGTGCCAATGGGCTTCTATTAATTCATTAGTAGACGATCAGTCAAAACTATTACAATCATGGGAAGGAGGTAATTATAATAAGTGATAATCATATAATGTTATAATAAATATAAAGAAGAATGCTTCGTTAATATAATTAATATATGTATATATATATTAATATATATAGAATTGAACCGCATTATTGCTTATTATAATTTACCGTTTGATATAAAGAATGCAGTTTTATTGGTACAGAGTGACCTTGCTTTATCATTGGTAGGTTTATACTAATTTTATAAAAAGAAAAAAAGGATTATTTATTAAGCTAAATGTATACATATTTTTTTTAGCCGTCTGTACCTGGAAATTTGGCTAAAGCTTTAGAATTATCTCAAACTATTTGTGATCGAATTGAAGCAGAACGACGCAATGAAAATAAATCTGAAGAATTAGATATCCCATTTATGTTTGCTTTCCGTGTTCTTTACAGTATTGCTGTGATCTATCTACTGGTTGGAAGTGTTCAGGTAATTATAATATATACACATATATATATATATATAATTATGTGTACTGAGTATAATTTAATTTATATATATATATATTAATATTCAATTAGCAATCAACATTAGAAATAGCCATCATTTTATCGGTATTTCCTATCCCAATAGAAATGGATGAAACAAGTTTTATTGCAGATGAAATAGATTGTGGTATAGTATCTAAAGTATTTCAAGATCATGAATTTGGATTAATGCAAGTGAATCAAGTTGGATTAGTAGTAAGATGTATTAAACATTTAGTGGTTGGGTTAGATAATGAATCTGAACAACGTACTGGGTTAGCTTCTATTGATTCAGCAATGCGGTGGGATGAAAAAGCAGGAAATATGATTGTCTTGATGCAATATGGCTGGCCTTATTGGAACTTGAGAACAAATATGTGGGAAAAAATAATCAATCGAATTAAAGAAAAAAGAGTATTCAAGAATAGAGAATTTTTAGAATATATTTATGGTAAAATGGAAAGGAAATAATAATTATAATGCTAAAATGTTATTAAATATATTAATATATATATATATTTATATTTATATTTTTATATATTTGTGTTTAGTGGAAGATGTCTTGAAAACTATTCAAAGCATACATGATTCTGGATCTACCACCATGGATATTATACCACCAGAATTTGCATTACGTGGAAGTTATCGACATTTAATTACACCACAACCTACTAGATTATCAACTTATCCAAAAGATACAAATACAGTCAGTTCATCCACATCCACAACAACTGTAGCAGAATCATCATTGTCAACGACAAATAATAATAATAATAATAGTGATAAAAAATCATCAACCGATGATGATTTAATAGATCCAACAGAAGACGACAACGATGATAAAAATTTACCATCAAGATCAGCTCCACCACCTATTTATCAACCATCATTTTCAAATCAAATTTTACCAAGTATGACCATGTCCCCATCCTGGTATGCAGCTTCCACCCAAAAAAATGAATATGCATCATGGATGTCGCCTTCCTTTTATTATAGTCGACCTGCTACCTCTGTTTTATTAGCTAAAAAACAAAAAGAATTAAGCGATAAATATAGTGAACCAAACGAAAATCATCATTATTCCCATCCCCATCGTCATCACCATCATAATAACAATAAGAATGATGATAATCCCAAGTTGAAATCAATTCAAGATAGTGATGAACCAATAACACCTTTTATACCACGAGATATTGTATCAAGATGTTTAGACTATCGATTACAAAGGTATTCACCAAAGGTAACACCGCAAAGGATGCGTCATGTGTTACAAAAGTTTTTGAAAAATATGGTTTTAAAAGGAAATGACGAAGTTTAAAAAAGTGGGATTTTATTTATTTTTTTAATACAAAAAAAAAATGTGTACCAAAAAAGAATATATAAATATAAATATAATCGCTTTAGAGTGTAAAGGATTTTTATTAAAAAAAAAAAACAATTATGGTAATGATAATCATAATAAGAGTAATATTTAATGTTGTATTTAAATAATAATAACAATAATAAAATATATTTATATTTTTTATTTTTTTAATTTTAAAAGTATATATTGATTGATAATAATAAAAAGTAAAAAGATCGACAATGGGATAATTTTTTATTATTATTGAATTATTACAATTCATAATTTATTATTATTATTATTATTATTATTATTATTATTAAATATAGCATTTTATAAAAAAATAGAAGGTGTAAAAATAAAACAATGTCCTTTTTATTAATATATTGCCTTTTTATAATAAAATAGACATTAATACGTTTTGTGTTACCTTATCTTGGCAACCCAAAAAAAAAATTTAAAAAATTCTGTTTTTACCGAATTGTCAGCTTTTATTTTCTCCTATCCTTTTTCCTTTTTTTTTTTTTTATTATCATTATATATATATATATATATCTTTTTATATTTCACTCTCCTTTACTCTCCTTTTCTCTCTTTCTTTCTTTCATTTATTATATTTCATTCATTCTTATTAATAGTATTTTCTTTCTTTTTTTCTTTTTCTTTTTTGTGTATATACTTTTTTGTTTATTATTATTAATATTTATACATACCTACATACATTCATACAAACATACATACATACAAATATAATATTTATTTACATTTACTCTTTTACCTATAGACAATTATATTACATAATAAATATATATATATATATATAAATATAAATAATGGTGGAAGGGCGTAAATCAACTACATTACAAAAGTTAACACGATGGTCAGCAGCAGCCGTATCACCTAATTCTTCCATGCCCAACTGGCCTGATAATAGAAAGTTTAATATGGGATATAATACTAATAACAATAATATGGAAACAAACACTTTTCAACCTATTGATCATGATGATTTAGTACAAGGCTCTTTATATATATTAAAAGTGAAAATTGTTACTATTGGTCTTTTTGAAGGTAATATGAACAATAATAATTCATAATATAAGGTACAAATATGATAGGTTTAGAGTTTTAAACTCCTTTATACATGAATATACATTACATATAGGTTGGAACGATGATATGTGCTGCTTTTCTGTCTTACGTAAATATGCATTAGGATGATGATTATTTCCTTTTTAAAAAAACCATACAAGATAGAATAAAAGAACAATATATACTCATTACCATTATTATATTATTCTTTTTTTATGTTTCTTTTTTAATTTAATTTATAAAAATAGGATCAGATACTGGATCAATGAGATGGTCAGAAGCAAGGTAATACTAAATAAAAAACGGATTAAAAAATAAAAAAAAAAAGAAGGTTTAAATATGCAGGGTTACATAGGATTTACATTTTATTCTTCCATGTATACGTATATATATATATATTATTTATAGATATTTACCAGGTGATTTTGATGCTTACGATGCCTTCGATGAAGCAGGAAACCCTCCGGTATATTTTTGGACTCGATTTTTAAGAATCCAAGTACCTTTGAATTGGTTTTCACTATTTGAAGAAGCAAGAAGAAGACAGAGAGCATGGACTGTAGATCTACAACAATATTATATATACGAAAACGAAGATCAAGATTTAACCGCTTTCCCAGTACCTCCTTCACCTGTACCAAGTATATCTCATTATCACCAACATCAGCAGCCAAATATAGATAAATCATTAAATAATAATAAAATGGATACAACATTTACACAGATGAGACATAGTGCATCAAATAAAGATTTAAATGATCATCCACTTCCTCCTCCTCCTATATCATCTACAACCAAATCAATAAATGAGATACCAAGAAAAGCATCTTTTACATCACTCCAACAGCATCAAGATGCAACAGGAACACCAACTCATGACCATATTGTTTACTCCCCTGTACCTTCTTTTAAACATACCCAACGTAAACAACAATCTCCTTTACCATTACGTCGACCTTCTTCACCTCCATCTATTACTTCTTTTCACACAACTGATCCACAAGATAATACATCGTTACATCATCATCATTCAATGGAACGTAATTTATCATCCAATACAATTCAAAGCAACCATACCACTAATAATAATAATAATAATATAAATAGATCTATTTCTGAAAAATCAGTTTATTCTAAACGAAAATCAATACTCAAGATATTTTAATATTTAAAAGCCCTTATTCATTTTATTTATTTATTTACTTATTACAATTTACACTTGGCATTTTTTTATAATAAAAATCACACTTAATTACACATTTTTTCTCTTTTTTTTCTTTTCATCTCTAACAATTAAAGCTTTTATTTTATTTACTTATTTCTATTATTGATTGCGTACTCACTTGGTAATAGATCGTCCTTTTTTTTACAAGTAAAATAGAATGTTGTTTTATTCGATTAAAATAATATAGTAAAATGATCATCTACACAATGGGTCGGTGTTTCAATATCATCTTTTCGTTCCTGTCATTCCTATAAAAGTATTTCCTTCTTTGACATCTTTATTTATATATATATATTCCTGATAGATTATTTAATAGATCTATAATATAATTTCTGATGGACGACTTTTCTGAAAAAACAAAATAAATAAAAACTCCATCTCCAAGATAGATTTCATTTTTAGGAATAAATTAAAAGATGGTACCAAAGTTCCTTTAACAGCAATATTAATGTGATTTTCGGATCAAAATAGATTTTCTTACAGCTCTGTTTTTTTTTTTTTTTAGTTGAATTAGTCTTTATTTTATTTTATATACATTATTTAATAAGCATTTCTTTTTTTTAAAAAAAACATATATATTATTGATTAGTAAAAATTAATTGAATACTAGTGTTTTTTTAAAAAAAAAATAATGAAAAAAAGAAATGAAACGAAAAATTAACATTGGCCCGTTTATCATATTTATACTGTTTTTTATTTTTTGTTTTTTTCACCTGATCGGGATCTAACTAAAAAAATCAAAAATTAGAACAAAGATCAACCTTTCGCAAAATTAGCTCAAAGTAATATGTGATACAACATATTTAAACACAGTTATATGGCTAGTTGAAAATTAGTGTAGAATAAATCCATCCAGCATAAATAAATGAGCACGTTCTTTCCATCTTTTCCTTCTATTCTATTTATTTTTTTTTATATATTTTTTATTCCTTTTGTTTCTCTTTTTTCTTTGTTCTCTCTCTCTTATTATTCATTTTTATCGGTAAATAGGAAAAGAAATTAAAGAATAAGAAAACACACTAAAATGAATGGTCGATCCTTATTATTTTTAACATATGCTAAAAGGATATAAATTATATATATATAGTTATATTATTAGGGTTAATAGGATATAGAAATTTTAAATGTTTTTAAACGTGGAAAGCATATCTGTCATTTACTGTATTCTGGGAGGATTCATTCTAATTTATGGATTATGCTCTTTATTGATTAAAGAAAAGTTATATATATCTGAGGCCATGGTGGCTGTCACCATAGGTATCGTCTTTGGCCCTGTTTGTGCTAATTTTATTAATGTTCAAGAGTGGGGTGGCGATCAAGTTGAAATAACAAGACAATTTTCAAGATTGGTGATTGGGATTCAAGTTTGTGCGGCTGGTAAATTTGAGGAAATATATGTATATATATATATATATTCCAATTTTGTTTTCATACATTATTGACATTTATTTGTTTATATTTATTTATCTAAGGTGTCACATTGCCAAAGGCTTATTTAAAAAAAGAATTACGTTCTTTAACTATCATGTTAATTCCTGTAATGATTGCTATGTGGGTGTTTAGTGGTTTATGTGTTTGGGCAATGTTTACAAACATTAATTTTGTAAGTCATTAACATAAAATAAAGAGGTAAAATAATGTGTATTAATAGTCCATGTATTTATTATCTATTGTATAGTTGGAAGCTTTAATGATTGCTTCTTGTTTTACACCTACTGATCCTGTAAGTTTCATTTATAAATCAAATAATTAAATATAAATATTCATGTATAAATATATATGTATGTATTTATTTATTTATTTATTTTTTATATAAAATAGATTTTAGCAAGTTCTATAGTTCAGGGCAAATTTGCAGAAAAAAAAGTACCAGTCAATGTCCGCAATTTAATTTTAGCCGAAAGGTAAAAAA
>MU611942.1:48586-59187 GCA_025201675.1 Cunninghamella echinulata
AGGCTTATATTTTCTAATTTTCTAATTTTCTATTATATATATATATATATACATTCTCATTAATATAGTGGGGCTAATGATGGTTTAGGATTTCCCTTTTTATATTTAGCCATCAACCTTATTAAGACATCAACTGGATCAGCTATTGGAAAATGGGCTTACCATGTTATGATTTATCAGATATTATTATCCATTATTTTTGGTTTTGTAGTTGGTTATATAGCAAGAAAATTATTAAAGGCCGCTGAAACAAAGTAAGAAATATATAAAAGGAAAAAAAAAATAAGATGAGAATACTAATATTTATATGTATATAGAAAATTAATCGATAAAGAATCGTTCTTGGTTTATGCTGTTGCTTTAGCCGTAAGTATTATTAAATCACTGTTGTTATTATGTTGGTATATCTAAAAAAGAGTGGTTTATTTATTATTATCATTCTTTAGTTATTTTTAATGGGTACAGTTGGAATGCTTGGTAGTGATGATTTGTTAGCTTGTTTTATTGCTGGTAATTCTTTTACTTGGGATGATTGGTTTAGAAAAGAAACCGTCGATTCCCATATGTCTGAAGTAGTGGATTTATTACTCAATCTCACCATGTTTGTTTATATTGGTGCAACTATGGTAACCATTGTTTATATTTGCTTTTATATTTCTATAAATCATGATGATGATGATGACTATATCTTTTTATTTATTTACTCATTATATTCTATAGCCTTGGGCATCCTTTCAAAGTGAAGAACTTCAAACTTCAGTATGGAGATTAATCGTCCTGGCCATTTTAGTATTATTGCTCAGAAGACCACCCATTGTCATGGCTTTATACAAATGGGTTCCAGCTGTCAAAAATTGGCGTGAAGCAGTCTTTACTGCATGGTTTGGTCCCATAGTATGTATTACTCCAAGAACGATTACAAAATAATATCAAAACGAGCTATATATCACTTTTTATTTTATTTTATTTTACTGACTATTATTATTGTTGCGTTTAAATAGGGTGTAGGCGCCATCTTTTATTATACAGAAGCTGTCCATAATTTTGAAGAAACTGGACCTAATTCGCACGCAAGAAATTTAGTCGAACCTATTGTTTATTTCATGGTATTGGCTTCAGTATTGGTTCATGGTATTACTATCCCTCTATTCTACATTGGTACTTTTGCAAGCCGTACCATCACAAGAACAAGTGTAACCTCTTCAGGAGATCAAGTATTACGTCTACCTCGATTCCGTCGTAGCCAGGATGAAAATAATCCCGCTGGTGTAAAAAAATCAACCTCATTACCAGCACACTTGTCAACTTTAGAAAATCAACAAAATGATAAAATGACAACAATTCATATAGATTCTAGCTCTTCAGTTATATCTGAAAAATTCACTCAAGAGCAGCATGATATGGTTGAAAATACAACAGAACCTTCAGATCCAAAACAACAAAGACAAACTGCTATTACTATCGTTATACCTGATAAGCCTACTCTTACACCTTCTTCTTCTCAACATCATATTTCTCCACCTAGAAAATCATTGGAGCAGCCTAATGAAGTAGAGGATGATATTAGTGAAGATAGTACTGCTTATTTACCCAGAGCAAATGACTCATCATCGGAAAAAGATGAACACCATAAACATTGATGTTTTTTCTATTATTCCTTAAATTCCTTTATTATTATTACGTAGTGATATCTTTTAATATCCTAACTATTTATTTTCTTATTTTGTACGTATGCATTCATTTATTCATATTTTTTATTTTTATTAGACATTATTATTTTTATTAGATCATTCTTTACCGTTCACACTAAATTGTATTTGTAAATAATAAATGATTCCATTAACCTTTTTTCTTAAATAAATTTTACTACACCCATACCTTTGAATTCTTGGGCCCATAAAAGGAAACCCACTGACGTATTTTTTTTTCCAAACAAATTATACTGAATGTTATTTTTTTTATGCTAATTATCATTATCATTATTATTATTATATACCTGTATTTGTTTACCTTTACGAATTGTTAATCTTTTATTTCTAGTGATGATTCTTTATGGTTTCTGATGGATTTTTTTTTTCTAGTGTTTACCCATTTTGACCGCTATTCTATTGCTATTGATTGATCTATTTTAATTTTTTAGCCTTCCATTATGATTATCCTTTTTTTTATATATAATTCATGGCTGTACTTTTATCACTAGTAGTATTCTTTTATGATTACCGTTTATATTTATATTTATGATGGGACTCCTATACTCAAGAAATCAGTTTTCTTTTATTCTTCTTTTTATAGTCATTTACCCCCTTGACAAAATGACACCTTTTACTAATTTTGCACTAACTCTCTATCATAGCTTCAACGAGATATAACGAGTTTTAGTGTTGTCATATTCTGTCATCCAAGTGAATCATTGTATTATTAATTTATCTTGGTCACACCTACCATTACAATATTTATTTATCTGAGAATAATGGGATCTCATTAGCGACTTATTTTCCATTCTTTATACTCTAAAATAATCAAATAATCATAAACTTTTTAGTATTTTAACATACTTTTTAATGACATAATTGAAAAAAAAAAAAATGGTGAACTACGTATATATATATATAATAATATTTTATTACATGAAATGAAATAAAACAATATAGAAAATTAACTCACTTTATATAAAAAAAATTAATCAGCTGACGAAACTAATTATATTTTAATCTAGATACTAGCATGTAATATTAATATTAATTATTTATTACAATTTGGCTGTTGTATTAACCTTTAAAAAACAAGTAACCGTATAAAAAGGCAATAGGTCCCAAAAGAAATGCTGGGATTTAATTTAGGTTTCTAATTTTTTCGTAAAAAAAATATTTCGCTTGTTTTTATTTTTCCCTTTTTCTTTTTCTTTTACTTCTTTGTTATTATTACAGAAAAAACCATGTCACCAAGTACAACAGTTTATCAACGTATTGCTTTAGGCGACGTGACAATAAACAATCTTGGTCAATTACGTACTTTAAATAAAGTATTATTCCCTATCGAATATCAAGATTCTTTTTATAAAGAAGTACTCCAAGTGGGTGAATTTGCTAAACTAGGTACATACATAATTATTGATATACAACTATACGAAATAATTATAGTAATAAAAACAAAATGAGGATTCAAATAATAATTATATAGCTAAATAGTACTCTTTTGTTTTTTATTATTTCTATTATTATTATAACTTTTTTAGTATACTATAATGACGTGTGTGTTGGATCAGTATGTTGTAGAATAGAAGAAGACGATGATAAAAAAAAGAATGTTTATATCATGACCTTGGGTGTTTTAAAACCATATAGAAGATTAGGATTAGGTAATTATGTATACATATATATATCAAGAGAGAAAAATAAATGAAAGCATGTCAAAATAAAAAAATAAAGTAATAATAGTGGTAATAACGGATTTGTTATTTATATACGTGTATATCATACTTTTTTTATTCTTTTTTTTAAAAACAAAAAATATAGGCAATCAATTAATAGACCATATATTAAAGGAAGCAAATGATAAAGAAAATAATATTTCCAAGATATATTTACACGTTCAAATCAATAATGATGTAGCAACCACCTTTTATAAGAAACACGGATTTGAAGTGATTCGAACAGATAAAGATTATTATAAAAATGTAGAACCAAAGGATGCCTTTGTACTTGAAAAAAAAATCCAACTTTAATAATAAAAAAAAAGGTTTAATTTATACTTGCTCCTTCTTTTTTTGACATTAGAATATATTTTTGAAGGATGATTATCGATATAAAAAAAAAAAAACAATATAAAATTAAAGAATCATTTTTATTTGGTTTTTGAAATAATTAAAATAATAACTCACCATCATTAATTGCTTTTTTTATTTTGTTACAACTGACAGAGGGTCAAGTAATGTATAAAGAAAAGGAACAAAACAACCAAGAGTTAAATAATATGCAAAGATATAAATTTTTAAAACAAAGAGAATATAAATATCTTTTGATTATATTTATATATTAATAACTAAACTAGACGAAGATAGCTTATACATATATGTTGGTTAAAAAAATTGAATATGACCAATTTTTCAACATTTTCATTCATTTTGATTAAAAAAGAGTTAAAATAACAACCTCCATAATTAACTTTTTCGTAAAAACTGCAAATTAAATTATATGATTTACCTACAAAACTACACTCTACCTCATCAAATTTACTACCAATACATTTCCACAACAACTATTACCAAAATGGCCACAGCATTAATGACTAAATCAAAACGAACCATCGTCACTATCATTGTAACCAAAATCAAAATGAACTTGAGCGTTTTTTTTTTTTGCTGCTGATATTAGAAGAAGAAGAAGAAGAAGAAGAAGAAAGGGAAAAAGATCATAATAAATAAAGTAAAATCTACATGTAAATAAGATTAATCTGGCAGAAAAAAAAGAATCTGATCTGTATGATTATGCGAGATTTTTCTTTATTCAAAACCCTAATACGTACAAGCCAAATGTATTAATAAATAAATGACTTATTTTTACAAACGAAATAGCTTTGTCGAAGGTGGGTTGTTATAAACATTCTTACACACAAAAAGATCAGTAGTATATGTCGTTGTACAACAAAATCAAATCTTTTTTAATAGTTGTGCTAACTTAATAAATGGATAGTGGTAGATTTAGCCAAGTATACAAGTTATGTCAGCTAAAAGAGTCTTGATAATCAAATTAAAAAAAAATATTATTCATTGTAATTTTCTCTCTCTTTTCCTTTTTTTTATATATTAAAACTTAACAATTCAATTTAAAATGATAAAATACAATTGATCTTTCTAAAGACGATTGCTATTTTTTATTAATATTACAACTTTGATATAATAAAATATACTACTAATATATATATATATATATATATATATTATTTTATTTCCTCTTTTCATCTTTGCTCTTTATTATTATTGCTATCCCATATTTGAATACGAAAACCCGACTACATTCACAACTTAATAAAGAAGAATATACTCAATATATATATATATATATATATATATATACTATCCATATTAAATTGTTTGAATTTTATACTTTAGAAATACCAAACTAGCTTTGAAGAATATCACAAGACGACTAAACATTCCTAAATATTATAATACATATTTAAACAATAGCTATACAATTATATTAGGAGAAACTATTATGATGAATACCTATATATGAATAACTCAAAGTAGGATGCTTATATATGTAATAACTGTTTGGTTATAATGAATAAACCAGTCAAAACAATTATGATCCAACACAACGATTATTTATACTACAACGAAAGCTATACAGCTGACAAGTAATTATATTGATAAAACATATAATTTTATATATTATAGACATAATACTTTTTTTAAAAAAAATGTCTCATCATTTTTCATTTAACAAGAAAAACTTTATTATTACTTACGGCTATGATCTTTTCTTTCATAGGTCATAATGGAATCCATCTATTTGTATGGATATACAAGAATGT
Source organism: Cunninghamella echinulata (assembly GCA_025201675.1). Classification (NCBI taxonomy): domain Eukaryota; kingdom Fungi; phylum Mucoromycota; class Mucoromycetes; order Mucorales; family Cunninghamellaceae; genus Cunninghamella; species Cunninghamella echinulata. Next base: position 54,125 of record MU611942.1, read on the forward strand.
TAAACAATAATATAAAGTAAACTCGGTTACACATTGCTATTTAAAGGCTAATAACACTCTTATTTGGCCTATTTTATGTTTCTTCCATTTTATTTTATCACTTTAGGATAAGGTTACCTACTTTAGTCTAGATCCATGGCGTTAAGTATGTTTGTTTATTTATTGATAAAGTTTCTGACGATTCTATGAAATTTTTTATTTTGTTTTTATTTTATTTTATTATACTATATTGCATACATAACCCATTCAAATTTAATTAAGACTATCTATATCATTTTTCTTTTACTATTATTATTCCTTTTTTTTTTTTTAACTATATCAATTTTTTTACGAATACTAAATCATAAAATAGATATTGAGAAACAAAAGAAATAGTAACCCTTCTAATCACAAGAACTTCTTGATTTAGAAATAATCTATGTACTAAGATCTATATATTTTACGTGTTACTATAAATAATATAAACATTATTAACCAAGGTACTGGATACTTTTCTAGATGATCTTGGTCATTCAAGTGCATATATACAAATGATCTTTATTGGAAGTTTTCAATGTCAAAAAATATAAAAAATAAAATTAAATAGTATCGACGGGATGATATATACATAAGCATATATGAATAAAAGTAGGTAAAAATATCTTTATTTTATTGGTTTTTAAGATTTTGCTACAATACAATAAGGTTTTCATCTTATATCAAGATTACATATATATATCGTGGGATTTTGAACTTTTTTTTTAATGACCTTGAAATACGTAACTATCTTTTTATTTGTCGTAAATGGGAATGACAATAAAGAAAATCAAAGAAATATATACATTTGTTTTTTTTTTTAAAAAAAATATCAAATCAATTTGTAAAAAAAAACTAAAAATGCTTATTTTTACTTTTACCCGTATAACCATATATGAACTAACATTTAGCTTACCTAACTCTTATATAAATATAGTAATAGTAAAAAAAAATCGTTGTCCTACTTTTTTTTAAAATACTTTATATATTGCTGTTGAGGTATTTTTTCATCACCAATGTTCTTTCATCACCAACGTTCTTTCATCGCAATAAAAAAACCATTTTTGGAAAAATAATCTTTTTTGTATACTCCCATTTTTATATCCATTTGGTATTTATTTTTTTTTAAGTAAATGCCAAGTGATAAGTAAACTTAAAAAAAAAAAGTTAAAAGGCGTATGTCTAGTCACTTACTTTCCTCTTGTTCTTTTTTGTCTTCTCGGGAAAAAATCATCCACCTATAATAAAATCATATAAAAAGTATTACCGAACGATGGTAAAAAATAAATGAAAATATATTAATCAACGTTACACGCCTATATTATCAAATTCAAAATGTAGCGGAGTAAGTAATTATAGCTAGTTTTATTTTTTTATATGAATGCACTTTTGCATATAAAGTATATTATGGATTTTAAGAGTTAAAAAAAAAATTGCACAGGTATTTTCAGTCAAGGTTTTATCAAATGATCTATGAAAAATAAAAAAATAATATGTATATATTGTTATCGTAGTGATTTAAAAAAATGAATTGTTCTTTTTTATTCTTTTTAGGATATTCAAGTATACAATGATGTCACATGATACCTTGTTTTCCTTTTTTCACCAATTGTTTTTTCTTATTATTATCATTTCATGTATGATGATGAATATCATGTATCGTTTTTTATTAAAAAAAAAAAAAAAAGGTTTTCAAGGATTTCCAAGAAAAAGGGTAAACAATTGGGAGAGTGAAAAAAATTTACTTCTAATTCAACCGAGCACGTGAGCTCCGTTCAGTGTAGAAAAAAGAAAAACAAATTCAGACAAGCGATTGATTGGTTAATCAGAGTTTCTATACACTGGTAAAACAATTTGACCGTACATCCGCTTGCCCACCCATCACTTTTGAAGGATAGTTTTTATATTAAAGAACACACATAAAAATAGTTTTTCGAAGATAGTTTAAACTCAGTTTTTTTTTAGAAAAAAAATCTAAACTTTCCTTTCTCTTTCCTTTATTCTTTTTTTTAATACAATTTTCAACTTTTTTTTTTATAAATAAATCATATAAATACATCTACACCATTTATTATTATATCATTTTTATGCTATCAAATTAACGTTTATTGAATAATATCATCATTTACCATTACCATCAATCATAATCATAATCATAATAAAACAAAAAAAAAGATACACATAAAAATGACAACCAAGATTATGATACCAACAAAGCAAATCCAAACTCAGTTGAAACAATACACATTTTATGATTTAAAATATATATTTCTTGGGTTATTATTAATATGCGATTATATCATCATACAATCACCTGGATGGATCTTAAAAACCTTTATAGGAGTCGCTCTAATGTCATCGTTTTTTATTAAATTCATCCGTCAATTCACGTTACCGGCATTACCTATTTTTACATGGTTGATAACTTTTTATGCTTGTCAGTTTATTCCATTAAGTTATCGCCCTAGCCATATCTTTGTGAATATTTTACCAACCTTAGAAAGAATCTTGTATGGTGCTAGTTTATCAGAAATCATTTCCAAACATACCCATCCTGTTTTAGACGTTCTTGCTTGGTTACCTTATGGTGTGATTCATTTTTCGTTTCCTTTCATTTTAGCTTTTATTTTATTCATCGCTGGTCCTCCAGGTGCCGTTGGTATGTTTGGTCAAGCTTTTGGTTATATGAATATTGCTGGTGTACTAACACAATTATTATTTCCTAACGCTTCTCCATGTAAGTATAGTATTTTTTTTGTCATACGAGTCTAAAATAAATAAAGAAGTATTAAGAAAAAAAAAATGAAAAAAAATGAGTCTAACTAAATAATTAAAATATTTACATATTTATTTATATTTATTTATTTTATTGTATTTTTTTTTTTTATTTTTTTTATAAATAAAAGGGTATGAAATGACTTACGGATCAGCACCAGCTAATTATTCTATTCATGGTGAACCAGGAGGATTAGCAAGAATTGACGATATTTTAGGATTAAAATTATATGGATCCACTTTTGGCACATCCCCACTAGTATTTGGTGCCTTTCCATCATTACATTCAGGTTCAGCTACAATTGAAATGTTGTTTTTAACTTATTTATACCCTAAGCTTTGGCCTGTTGGTATATTGTATACAATGTGGTTATGGTGGTCGACAATGTATTTAACTCATCATTATCTTATTGATTTAGTTGGCGGTTCTATTTATGCCTTTTTAACTTTTTTTATAGCTTATAAGCATTTACCCAAAGTTGATTCAACTAAAACCAATCGCTTAGCTTATTTAGGTGTTCAAAAAATCAGCATTAGCAATTATCTTCGTAGTATTGAATCTTCCATGTATTTTGGCGGTGGTGATAAACCTTCAATTAAAACAGAATCAATTACTACTATGATCCAACATACCTTGAATGAAGATGAAGAACAGCAATTACGATTATTATTGAATGAGAACCATATTTCCACTACTACAACTACAGTTGATGATGAAGATCATGTTGGTTTAATTCATGGTACTGTTGATATGAACGGCCAACCACAAGATATATTTGTTTTAATGGAACCCAAATATACTTCGATTGATGATAACAATGATGTAAATACTACGAAATACCGTTCAAAATATGGTCGTAAAACTACTGAATTATCTCCTATTCGTATGAGACGTTTCGATACCAATCAATCCGATGATAGTTTAACTTCTCCACCTTTATTGTCCTCACATACTTCCCCAACCTGCTCAGAACCTTCATCTCCGATTACACCTTATACACCAAACCATCATCATTCTAATCCTAATCACCAATGGAAATAATTATAATAACTAACTTTTAATTAATAACCTATGTATATGTATATGTATTCCTATTCTATGGCATTTTTTTTTTATTATTTAATCTAATTTTTACTTTTTTAATCTAATTAATTTTTTTATTACTCTTTACTTTTTACTATTTAATCTAATTACTTCTTACCTTTTACTAAATTTTAATCATCCTTGCATTTTTTTTATTTGTACCATTATTCTAATTTTGTTTTTTTAATGATTTTATTTTTAATAATAATTATATTTTATTTCTAATTATCTTATCTTTTGAATTTAAATAAAATAAATATAAATATCCCTATACTAAAACCCATGTTGAAGTATATATATATATATATATATATATATATATAAATAAAAAAAAATCTATTTTAAGTAATGCCGATATCTACGTAATAACCAAGAAAGTACTAGTCCAGTAAATGCTAATCTTGATACCATTGCTAATGCAATACCTTTTCTAATCGATCCGTAATAGATTTTATCCAAAGTAGCCCGTTGTTGACTTTAAAGATAAAGATAAAAAGTAATAAAACATATACAAGTTATTTTACTATACATATATATATATATATATATATATATATATATTATATAATATATGTACCTTTTTATGGGTGTATAAAATGTTTTGGTTATATATTTTTTCCAAAAAATAGTTAAAGAAGTGACGAATTGTATACTCCAACCAATATCTTTCTTTGAATAGCTAGGTGCACTTGTCACGAAAGAAATAAAAGGTAAATTGGGTTGATCTGCTAGCTGTATAATATCCCGTGTCATTCCTAGTGTTAGACCCCATAATCTAAATCTTCTATTGTCCTTTTCTATATTATCCTCGCCATTGGTAGTTAATGGTAAATCGATTGCTGGGAATGATATGGTACCAAGTAAGAACTGTGATAGTTTTCTTCTCCATCCAAACAACATTCTTGGTGTTAATGTTTCTATAACTTTTACTAGCCTATCTTGATTTATTTGCTTTAAAAAAAAATCCAATGGAACCCCTAATAAATAGACAGACAAACAGATAAATAGATGGGTGTAAATCAATATGATTTTTTTTTTTAAAAAAAAAAAAAAAAAAAAAAAAACAATAATAAACATGTGTATAGAACCATATATATTTAAAAATTACATTCAACAGAAGCTACTTCATCTTTTTCTAATTCCATAGTAGGTGTATGAGGCACAACTTGTAAATACACTATACAGATAA
>MU611943.1:0-16781 GCA_025201675.1 Cunninghamella echinulata
TATATATATATATACATATATATATATTTATATCAATTGTTGTTATTTTTTTTTTATAAAATAAAAAAAAATAAAATAAAATGGATGATAGCGAATTAGATTCAATATATAAACGAACGTTATCGGAAGAACTCGTTAGTTTAACTAAAAAACAAATTCAACTTTTTATGACCAGTTACCCTTATGCTTTTGGTTTAGATTCTTTATATCCTCAGCAACCTATTATTCAACTCTCTATCATTCAGGAAGAAATGGTAAACTTGTACCAACAAATAGTATATGAGTATAATAGTAATCAGGTTCACTTTGATCATAACTGGGTAAACTATAAAATTACAAACTGATAAATGAATATCTTATCATACATACGTATCCTATATCTTATTGCTTTATAATGATAACTAATATTATCTTTACATTTGTCTTCTTCTTTTTCTTTTTTAAAAGTAGAATTGGTCACTTTTATGGAGACAGCAACTATCTCTAAAAAGTTTAGCAGAGCATCATGGGAAACAGGCTGTGATTGAAGCCAGTCATCCAAGAGCAAAATCAGCCATTGAACATATTTTTAAAGAAGATTTGGATCAGTATATGCAATGGTTTCCTTGGAATTGGTTTTCAAATATGATTTTTATTGGTGCTGGTGGGTTTTCTGCCGTTTATTCTGTAGATATGACTCCAACCTTTGAAATGGCTAATGGTTCCAAAATGGCTTTGAAAATTGTGGATGGGAAAATATTAAATGAAGTAAGTTTCTTTCTCATTGTCATTGTCATAAATAAAGTAAAATAAACAAACAAACAAATAAATATATATACGTATTTTTACTTTTTTTTTTTTTTTCTTTCGTTCATAGATATCGGTAGAATCCAAAGTATTTGCACCTTTATTATTCCATGGATTAACCGTGTGTGAAAGTACAGGCGATTTAATGATGGTGATGAAATTAAGTAATGATGGGAATTTAGAAGATCATATGCAGCAATTGCCATTGGGAGATTTGGATTTAAAGACCATTACCGGGACCATTTTACGTTTGGCAGCCAATTTAACAGATTTACATAATGTTGGAATGTGTCATCATAACATTCATCCGCGTAATATTGTTTGTACAGATAGTGATTATTTTTTAGTAGATTATCGTTATTCAACACCTGCTCAAGAATCCAGTTCTGTCATTTCTTTAACTAAAGCAGTTTATGGAAGAGTGCCTTATATCGCTCCCGAAGTTAGACGTGGAGTTTATACTGAAAAATCAGATATTTATAGCTTGGGCATCATTATTTGGCAATTGGTTAGTAAAGTCATTTTTCCTTCGCCTGATGTTTATTTGGAAGGACAAGATCGTGTTCATCATCGTCCAGAATCTCATGTTTTTGTTATTAATACCGTACCTGGCGTCCCTCATTGGTATACTAATTTATATATTGCTTGTTTGGAGCCTCTACCACAACGTAAGTTTGAAAAAAAAAAATGGTGCATTCTATGTTTTTATTTTTATTTTTATTATTATTATTATTCATTAAGAATGAATGAATGAATGAATGAATGAATTGAATGTCCTTATATGTATCCTTTATTTATTTTTTTAAAAAAATAAAATAATATAGACCGTCCATCCGCTCAAGAAATATGTCAAGCTTTACAACCTATCCATGATCAATTAGCTTATTCGGTTCCTTTACCCCGTGCTGTAACAGAATATATAGTAGCTCGTCGTGCAGAGGTAGCTGATTTCTTACGTACTTATACAAAAATCAAGGGAATCGTTTCAGCCTCGGCCACGCGTTTATTTCCTCTTAGTAACATTCCTTCCACTTCACCTTATATTTTATTACCTTTTAATAAAATTCCTTTTTCAGCCATTTGGAATTATCAGACTGCATCATCTCCACCATCATCATCACACCAACAGCAACAACAACTTTCATCATCTTTTTCTTCAACTTATTCATTCGATATGTAATTATATATATACATATAACTATATTTATTTTATTTTTTTATATCTATGCCTCATATATATTTTAACACTTTTTTTTTACTTCATTTTTTAAAGCATTACATTCCCATTATATTTTATTTATTATATCATATCACCCTTTTTATATAATTATCATTATATAAATCAAAATTACTTTCTTATTCTATCTTTTTTTTTAAAAATTTCTCATTTTATTCTTTACATTGTTATTATTTTACTTTTAATAAAATAAAAAATAAATAAAAAAAAATAAAAAAATTAAAGCATTTAAAAAGTTTATTTTCTATTTATTTCTATATATAATTTATTATTACCCATTAATTTCATTCAAAAGTGGGTTTTTTAAGAGGTAAAGGATCAAATGGTGCATTATAATAGTTGCATAATTTTTCTATAATCGATTGTAATGATACAAATTGTTGTTGTGTAGCACCATGGTGAATGGATCCTAAGTAAAAAAGTAGAAAAAGAATTACGTAAAGGAATGAGTCCATATTTTTTTTTTTTCCCATCCATTCCCATTTTTTTGTTTTGTTTTTTCAAAAGATAAAATAAACATGCACGTATAATAATATTACTCCCGTATTTTTTTTTCCTTGAATAAATCATCATTTTACCATAATAATGACCTTTTAATTGTGCTGGTAATTGTTGTACCATTAATGCAGTAATCAAAATAAAGCTTGTATCCAAAGAATTGATGATGGAAGAGTGAGATAAAATTGAAGCATAGGCATTGTCACAAACAAGTGCTAAATCGGGATAAGATGCTTGTAAAGAAGATTGTAATTTTTGACTATGTCGATCATAAATCCGTTGAAATAATGCTTGACCACGTTCTTGTTGATTTACTATGTCATCCCAACTTTCTATTGTTCTATATGACAGTAATAAAATAAAATAAAAAAAACCTTTGAATGGTGATTATTCTTATTCCCTTTCCTTCCTTTATTTTCTTTTCTTTTACTTTTTTTTTAATATAGTGTATATTACCTTGAAGGAGACTTGGGTAGTTGTCCTTTTATATGATCTGGTAGAATAGAATGGAATGTTGATAGGGCATTAATCACTTTTGGGATACCAATAATAGGTGAAGACTTTAAAAGCCCTTCCTTCATTCTTAAAACAAATGCTGTATGTTCTTCTTCATTAGTTTCTAATGTATCGGTAGTTTGTATAACTTGATGATAAAGTTGAGACAGATCTTTTGGCTGATTTAAAGTTGTCATGATCACTGCCTATACTTTTTAAAAAAATAAACAACAATAATTTATTCCCACGGGTTAATAATAACCTTATTAATGCTTTATATTTTTTTAACAATAATTGTAATAGTAAACGAAAAAAACTTACAACTACCAAGTACCATGACTCCTTATTAATATCTGAATTGGAAGTAGGATATAGCTTTGGGAGTTTAGAAAGTATAGCTGTCAAAGTCATTGCTTTTTTTTAATTGTCACTCTAAAAAAAATAAAAAAGAAAAAGGGAATGGAGTTTTTTGACCAATCTTTTAAAAAAAGAAAAAATACCGGAGTTTAAAACTCGGTGTAATTTTCTTTCTGCATTTATGTACTACTGTTTGTCCTAGTTCAAAGCAAAAGGTAATATCTGTTTCTTATGTGTAATCTGTATTTTTTATAAAATAAAAAAAATAAAAAAAGTTTTTTGTTTATATTTTCATTGTAAAATAACAATTTTAAATAAAATAGCTTTTACAGCCTTTAGTGGTTTTTTATTTCAACTCTACGTATTAAAAAACTCAAGATTATTGAATAATAGTAGATCTGTAGATAAAAACAAATCAATATCTTGCATAAAAAATTTAATTTTTTGAATAAAATCATATCAAAACATTATATAAAATCAAACTGCCATCGTACATAAAAAAAATTAACATACTGAATCAAAAAAAAAAGAAAAAAAGCATGGAGTAAATAAAGGTACCAACTTAAATAATAAAAAATGTAACGTCATAAATAAAACTATAAAACTATTTAAATGAAATAAGATTATCATTTTGAATAAAAAAAGTTAATATAAATTAGATTATCATATTTCAATGCATATAAATAATAAAAACAATATTTGCCATAAAAGAAATGATCTTTGATATAAAGAATATAAGTTATTCGAAAACAAAAAATTGACAATTAAAGTGATACTTGCAATATAACAACTAGGACTGACCAACAAATATGACAAAGCTTTCCTTAAAAAAATAAAGTAAAAAATAGAAAAGTATAATATTTATTTTTATAAATTTATAATAAAGATGATTTATATAATTTTATCCAGTTTTAATAAATAAAAGATAAAAGAAAAGGAAGGTAAAATAGCATATACAAAATAATTAAATTGATATATATATATATATATATATAGAGGAGAATCAATAATCATCTAAAAATCGATCAGGCATTAAAACAGGAGCCAATAAAGACCAACCATAAATGAAGAAACAAATCCATCCAGAAACAATCTTGACCCATACGGCAGTATAACTTTGACCAATTCGTACGAAATCACCATCTTCTCCGGGTTTAGTCATTTCTTCCATAGTAATTGTATTCCTAAATATATATATATGTATTATGAATAAAATGATATAATAATAAAACAATAAAAAGAAAAATTCATTTAAAATATCGGATTTTTCTTTCCTTCTTATCTCCCCCTTTCCATACTTTTTTCATTCTCTTATTTTATATATTATTATTATTCCTTACCAATTAGTTAATAACATGGCTACGTACATGGCAGCTATAGCAAAAATAAAATGAAAGAAAGAATAGCTATATACAGCTCCATATCGTTCATCATCTTTATCATCAATACCACTCATATCATCATCGTCGTCGTCATCGTCATTAAGAGCTGATCTAGGTAATGCGCTTTATAAATGGGTGAATATATAAAAATTAAAAAAAAAAATAGAATTATAATTAATGACAAAGTAATTATTGATTATATCTTTTTATTTTTATTTTTTTATAGACCATTTATTTTATTTTTGCGTTTTTTATTGTTTTACCCGCTTTCTACGGCAGCAATCAGGTGTTCACGGCTTGTTCCTTGAGTACTCATTCTTTGAACTCCTGCATCAACTTGATTAGCCATTAGTGGAACTGCACTAGTAATATCTATATCATCGTGCAAATGTGCACGTTTTTTTACAAATGTCCCACCTTGTGTTGCGGCTCTACTGGTAGAATAAGCGACAGCCAAGAAAGTAAAAATAGCACCAAGTACAACTGTTGTAGTTTGACTTCCTTGAGATCGTCTTAAAGGGTTACATTCTTTATCGTTAGGTTCATTAGCAACAGCTGAAAGAACCAAATAAGTACAATAGATCACTACGATAGAAGATTGGGAAAGGCCAGATCTTGGATTGGCTTCTTGTACTGATGGTGTGATGCATAGAAAGGTGATAAGAATACATAAAATCATGTTAAAAGTTACAAAGAATTGATTTAGACTACATCCGTTGGTGGCAAAAAATCCGTACATAATACCAGTCAAAGTAATGGCACCTGAGAACATGAATAAGGTTCCAGCTAATTCAATAAAAACAGTGATAATAAATATTTATATTTAGCTATCCATTTACAATAAATATACGTATATTGATATAATTGTATATATATTTATATATTTATATTACCGATTAAAATATATTTCCATTTGTTAGAATCTTGCGATTCCCAATTTTCAAGACAACGCTCAGTCCAACTATGAGCAAAATCTACTAATAATACCAAACCAAATAATATAAAAATAGCTGCCCCAATTAATGCAAAGTAGTTTCCCCATACCATAAAGAAACCATTTGGAATAAAGAAAGATACAACAACTAATAAGATCCAACATAATACTTTTGGTCCCCACCAACTAATGAAATAGAGGTGGTTTTTTTTTAAAAAAATAATAATAATAAAGAGATGAGTTGATCTATTAATGTTACTATTATTGCTATCGCTACCTCTATCATTTATTATTATTATTATTTTGTTTACCCATTTTGAATAGCTGCTCGTTTTTGACGACTATCATGTACACCTAATAACAAACAACCTAAAATAGTATGGAAAAGCACTAAAGCAAAACAAACTCGATGTACCTAAGATAAATAATAAATAAATAAATGAAGAAAAATAGTAAAAAATAGTTTAGTATGTTTGAAATTAAACTAACAACAATAAAATCATATTCAAAGTAAAAAGCGAAAAAAAAAAGACCTACAGCAATAATACCATAACAAGTGCCTTCTGAACATTCAAGTTTGAGATAATCTAACGTCAAATGTTGTAGTTGTTTTATAGCCCAGTTAGATAACATAAGCCAAGCGAACTATATAATATATCCATATATATAGAAAAATAAGAATATTTATGAGTAAAATTATTGAATCCTTTTTGTTATATATATATTGTGTTGTTTATATAGTATTTACGATAGAATTAAGTAAGAAGATAATCTACAAATAAAGAGGAGAAAAAGCTGTTTAGTAAATAATAATATGAAAATTGATAGTGTTATTATTTATTTCCAACTTTACAGCAAATCCAACTCTGGTGGCTATAGAATTATTACAATTGCAACTATATACATGAAATATCGTAAAATAAATAATGGTATTTAGTTAAAGAAGAAAAAAAAGCCAAGACTTCATTATTTTTATTATTATTTTAATTTAATTTAATTTATTTTTTAAAAAAATATACCTTTTACAAGCAAGTGAACAAGCAGCGGCTGAAAAGCAACTAGCTACCCAACCACCAACAGACCCAAGAGCCGGTAATGCTATGCAACTAAGTGCAGCACCCATTATTTATTTATAAAGTTTAAAGAAAAAGAAAAAAAAATTGGAAAATGGAAAGAGAGTGGAAGAAAAAAAATTGAAGCTCAAAATTTATATTTGTTTTCCATTTTAGGAATAACTATTATTTTATTTTTTTACAAAAAAATAAAATACTAAACATATTCATTATGTTAATAAAATATAAACTTCATTGTTTAAAATATAAATAAAATAAAACAAACTTTAGCGGTATTAATAATTATATATATTTGATCTGAAAAAAAAATGTTGGACTTTATTTAGAGAGCCAAGGTTTTAACTGCGATCATTACACAGCAGATATCTTGGACTAGAAGATATCCTGAGTCACAAGATATTTTGTATTTTTTTTGTATATGCACTTAGGGGCCTTTTACCAGAGAAAATATATTTCAAACTTGATAATTATCACTTTTTTTTCGATATTTATATTTATAAAGAGAGTAACAATTCTTTTTTGAATAAGTGCATAATTCATTATAGAGGCTACGGACTTTTAACTCTTTCTCTTTCTGCCCATTCATGCTAAACATAATGTTGGACAAAACGTCAAAAAAACCTTCCCCCAACTAAAAAGAAAAAGAGAGAGAAAAGCTATCATTTTTTCAAAGATATATGAAGTGTAAAAAAAGAAAAATTGAATAAATACTTTATTATAATAAAAATACACTTGATCAATAAACATGATATATATTTACAAAAAAAAAAGAAAGAGAAAGAGAAAAAACCCTATCTATATACGTTTGTTGAATATTCCTTTCCTTTCTTTTTTTTATTTAAACACCAAGAATTTTAAACTTTTCACCAGTTGGTACTTGACTAATAACAACACGGCCTGCATAAGATAAAGAAGCAAATGTCCAAGTATCTGCTGGGCTCCATGCTACAGAATAAACACTATCTTCATGTTGGTCATATGTGCAAATTAATCCATCGATAGTTTTATAGCTACAAAAAAGAAAGAAAGAAAAGAATAATATATATAATATATATAATATATATAATCCGTTAATAAAAATATATAAATACAACTAGTTTATATAACCTTTTTAATTTTTTTTTTTTGGTTTTTACTTTTTCCAATAAGATTCATCAGGATCTTGATCATCATCAGGCTGGTCTGTTTCATGTTCAAGATAAGAAGCTGAAGAAACAGATATAACGTTTTGTAAATTAACAAGGGTATCAGAACTTGAAGTTAATAACAACTGATCATGGAACTTATTAAAAGCCACTGACCATATCCTAAATATTGAATAAAATAATATAGTATATATATATGTAAAAAAATAAAAGAATGAATGGATACTACCTAATCTGTTTTCATTTCCATTATATATATATACCCTTTTTATATATTTATAAACCTATATTTTTACCAATGAGTATGACCTTCTACTACCATCAATGGTTGGTTCATTGATCTTACGTCCCATAAATTGATTTTTGAATCATCCCCTCCGGTGGCAATATGAAAGGGTTTATTAGCATTGTAATCAATTGCTCGAATGGTACTTGCGTGTGCTTCATCCCGACGAAACGTTGCTTTACTTGATCTAATATCCCATCCTGCTATAACTTGTCCACCTACTGTTACTATTTCTGTATTATCATGAGGGTTCCATACTGCATTTTGTAAACTTTGAATGGGTGATAGTTTTGTATCTTCTTTAAAAATAATGGATGTATCTATTGATAATATAGTCTAAAAATAAAAATAAAAGTAAAATGAATCAATTCTATCCTATTTTATTTTTAAAAATATTTACCTTTGATGACATATTCGAAGCATCTAATGACGATATATGAATATGATTATCATTCAATGATACAATACAAGAAGCATCTTTACTATCCCAGAGAGCTCTATTAATATATATATATATATATATATATATATAATAAAGTCTATATTAGTATAAAATGGATGGTATCATACATATTATTTTATTTTATTTACTTATGTCCAGGATGTTCAAACTCAACCAAAGATTCCAGTTCTCCATGATTTTGTTCTAAACTATTCTTTTTCCATAACGTTATTTTTTTACCAAGAGTTCTATTTGATGCTAAAATAATAATATAAAAACAAGATTTAAAAAGAATATTTCATATAAATAATATAAAAGTATTTCTCTTTTTACCAATTGAATGACAAGTTAATAATAAATCTTCATTAGTAGGTGATGATACAAGGTCCCATATTTCTTCCGGATGATCAAATAATGTTGGTGTAATAGTATTTTTTTCATCATCATATTCAAGTAAGCATAAGCTGTTATTTTGTGCACCAACAGTTCCAACAAGAAATTTACTACATTCTGTATTTGCTACGACTGGTGTTAAACAACGTGCCTACATATGAATAGTTCAATACAACAATAACAATGATAAAAATAAAAAATAAGTAAAAGTTTATGCTATTTATATAAAAGTATGTTGACGCGAATAAATGAAATATTTTGTATTTATTTTAATTTCAGTATATATATATTTATATATATAATCATATACCTGGTGGCGAAGACCATATACACAAGAATTATCTATATCTGTCATTAATATATTCTAGATAAAATTATAAAAATCTTTTAAAAGATTATATAAATGGACAATATTATAAAAAAAGAAGGAAAGGGGGGTTTTTTTTTTGTGATAGTGCAATTTCAAAAGAATATTAAGTTCTGGGTTTTAAATGCTTCTAAGCTTTTTATAAAAACAATTCGCATACTATATTATTTATTTAAATATGTATCATTATTGAATATGAATACGAATACAAATAACTATAACAATAATATTAATAAAAAAATAATATAAATACACACAAGTTTCCGTTTAAATATTTTATACTATAGTGTAATTATACATTAATGGTAATTTGTAGAATACATCCCACAAGTTTTTACCTTTTTGATATTCAAATAAATTATGAAACTAAAATGAAATGTATTTTTGGCCAAGTACTTGGTCAAAAACAACACTTTTGATAAAATACTTATGGTTCATTAATTTTATGTTTATGTAAAAAAATTACTTCCTGAAAACATAAAAAACCAAGAAATAATCGTTATTTTTTGTTGTTAAAATACTTTTTATAGTTTATGCTTTTTTATATATTAATATATATACAAAACGAGGATATTTTTGCAACTTTAAAAAATTGATTTTTTGGTACGTTTTTTTTTATTGTTAAACACTTATAAATAATTAAAAATAAATAAATATAATAGTTAAATATAATTTTTTAAAATACCTATATCTATATGCATATATCTTTGATAAAATACCGTTTTATGGAATACAGAGCAAAAAAGCATAAAAAAATTATTTGTAGAAAAAAATTAAACCTCCGCAGAAAATATTTAAATTTTTTTTCTTGCCTTTTTTTTCCTCTTCAATCCCATTTTACCTTGTTCGTATTTTTATTCTATTTTAATTTATATTATAATAATAATGAATAATGCGACAACCTCGTTAAATGAGGAAGCTCTTTCTATATTAGATGTTGAAGGTATATATTAGAATATATATGTATGCATTGGTTATAGCTCTTTAATTTTACTTATTTTTAATACAGAGGTTTATTAACATTATTCCCTTTTATATATAATATTTTCTTTGCGTGTTAGCTAGTCGTCGTATCAATGAAATTCGTCAAAATATCGATTTTATTTGTAGTTCCTTAAGAGCCCAAGGTAATATGACGGTGAATCAACTATTGAAAGCGGTACGATCTTTAACTATGAAAGAATTTTGCAATAAATATGGAGCCGATACACAATTATTTTTAACTGAAGAAACAAAAAAAAGAAAAAGAAATGATTTTATTCATCCTATAAAAAGGTAATTATATGTAAAATAAATAAATAGAATAGACAGGTAGGTAGATAAATAATAATAATAATAATAATAATAATAATAAACAACTATATTAAATATATGCATAAGTTAGTTCTACACAGGAGGGAACGGAGACGCACTTACCACCTAGCAGCAATAAACAAATAACAACAAGATCAGGTTCTTTGGTAAGAATAAAAATAAAATAGGATAATAGAATCAATAAAAAATAAAAAATAAAAAAGATTTATGGGATTCCCCTTTATCTACCTATACAAGTTTTTATTTATTTGTTTAGTTACTTTTATTTGGATACTCCTCATATATACTCACATGGATGATACTAACAACTTATTTTTATTTTATTTTCTATTTTAACCTCCATGTGTATATTTCATTTTTATTATTTTTAGGAAGAAGAAAATAAATCCAAGATTGAAAGAAAAAGATTAAAACCAACAACAAATGGAAAGGGTCTTACACCACCTGCAATAAAGGAAAAGAGTCCATCATCATCATCTTCTTTATCATCCACCAGTCGGATACCGAATAAGGCAAAAGTAACATCAGTAGAAATAAATGATCAAAATAAAGGAGAATTGAATATGAAAAGGAAGAAACAACACGATGACGAAAATGAAGAAGAGGAAGAAAATAGCAATAATTCTGGACCCTTCATTATGCAATTTACTCGACCCAATCATCCAAGTATTGTATTTGAATTAGATCCAAAAGAAGAATTAGATGAAAGCACAACATTTGAATTAGAAATATCCAAGGAATACATTGATCATTTAGATATTGGACATAGAAGAAGACTCATTGATCAAATTCAACATCTTCAAGATCATTTGGAAATACTTAAAAATAGAGTCAAATCTTCCCCATCACTATCACCTTCATTATAAAAAAAAAGTACGACTACTCATTTTATTACTCTTTTGTATTATATTATTATTATTATCAGTTAACTTTATTATTTATTTTTTGGGTTTTATTTTATTTTGGATACACATTCATTATTTTATATTATGTATAGATATAAATAAATAATATTGACTACATGGGATGGTGATATTTCAGTATTCCAAAAAAAATAGTAATGAAGTTTTACTTAAACAATCATATAATTTTTTATAATTATTTTATATATCGTCATCAGATGTACGTCTAAAAAAAAAAAAAACTAAAAAAGGTAAAAACAACAAAAAGCAAGGGATACTTACAAACAAACAGAAATGAACGATCAAAAAGTAAATAATGAAAAAGGGGAGAGAATAAAAAGGGAAAGCGTCGGTTTTATAATGAACGTGAGGTAAGAATAATAGTGGTAGTAATAGAACGAGGGAGGGGAAATAATAAAAATAAACTTTTTCATTTATGTAATAGTATTCACTAACAAGAAAGAGAAGAAAGGGAAAAATAAAAATAGAATATAAGAATATATATGTTATAATCTAAAATAATAGCATATCTCCTTCCACCTTTATATATTATATAAACCACCTCGTTTCCTTTTGTTATTATAAAACAACATATATATATAACTATCATAGTTTATGTTCCTATTTTTTGTATATCTCGTATAATGGCATTGCTTTTTGTTTTATTATATTTTATTACTAAAATGATTAAAATACGTAATAAACTGATCTAAAATAGTTGATGATAATATATTGTCAAGTAATATGTATGGATTGTACGTATGTACGTAAGTAGATCTTTAAGTTTCACCCATAAAAAAACAAATAATACCAAAAAGAGTAAAGCAAAGGGATTAAAAAAAAAATAAGGCGACGGGGTTTATAAAATGCCATTGGAATTTATTTTCTTAAAAGTTTACCTCTCCCTTTTTTTTTTTTTTTCTTTCTTTCTTTTTCATTTTCAGTGTTTCTTTATTATCATCATATTAATATATTCAATTTCATCATTTTTTATTCTTCTTTTTCTTTCTTGCTCTTTTTTCTTTCCTCTCTTTATAATAAATAAACACAATTATAATGAGCACTTTAACCTGTCATAATTGTCAAGGAAGTTTATTATTTGAAAAAGTAAAACTTACAACTCCTCAACAACAAAATGATGATCTATTATTATTACGAACGGAACTTGGCCAGTTAAGGGAACAAATTTATATAAAAAATCAACAATTAGAACAACAGCAAAAGGATATGGAACAACTGAATAATAAATATGTGAAAGCTTTAGATCAAGTTGCTCATATCCAGCATGAAAAGGATTTAGCTGAAAGGGAATTAGAAGAATTAACTAGTAAATTATTTGAAGAAGCTAATACCATGGTAGCTGATGAAAAAAGAAAAGTAAACCAATTACAATTAGAATTAAATGATATAAAGAAAGAAAAGCAACGACAATCATTATTGTTCTATCATCACGACGACAACGATGACGATAATGACTCTTCCTCTTCTTCCTCATCACCATCATCAACGTTTGAATGGATTTATGATCGCCATCAATTTACTTTATTTCAACAGTTCCTTCAAGCTTATGTTATTAAACCGCAATTAAATCAACATAAACAACATGCATTTCTTAAACAATGCATTAAAGATGATATAGAACCTTGTTTAAATCAACGATTACTTTCTCAAAATAAAAAATTAATTGATGCATTGATGGATCAAACATATCAACTGGAACAAGTTCAACCTCATCATCACGAAGAAACATCATCATCGACCTCATCCTTATCCTCAACTCTTGTAAAAAGAACAACATTAAAATGGACTCAATTTATATCATCATCGTCATCAACAACAACAACTACAACAGCAACAGGAATAAATAACAACAACAATAAGGATAGTCAAATGGATTGCTGTGCTGGATGTGGACAAAGAATCTTCTTACTAAACGATATGTACGTATACTATCGATTTAAAATAAATGGTAGTAATAACAGTGGTGGGGATTGGTTATATTTAGATGCACCTTGTTATGATCGACTTTTAGCTGTATGTCAATTCTTTAATTATTTAAACCAACTTTATACTACTACCTTTAATCAACATCATCTTCCTAGATCTATCGAAGAAGATGAAGATTTATATCATTCTATTTATATGGATTTATTTCAATTCAAATTAACTATGCTCCATGCCCGTTTAGGAATAAAACAAAACTATCATCATCAAAACCATCAAGATAATGACACTGATACTGATTCTACTATATCAACTCAAGGTCCTATGACACCAAAAAATTGTTTATCTAGGAGAATGTCTTATCAAGTCTCAGATGGAAAATGATTACACCACCTTCATAATACCTTTCTAAAAATTAGTATTTAAAAAAAAATCATTTATTTATCAATTCACTACACTTATACTATTAACACAGCAATAATCACTACTACTACTAATAATAATAACTTTTTTATTTTTTATTTTCTATAATGTATTTGACACTTATTTATATTACCACCACCACTAATAATAATAATAATATTAATATCAATAATATACCATTTCCCCCTTTATTTTTTTTATTTTATTTTATTTTATTTTTTTTAAAAAAAAAAAAGGAATTTATATTAATAAACATCAATTTAACTATAAATATATTTTAAAAAAGTGTATGTATATGTATGTGTCAAAGGATCATAATTTTTAAGGGACTTTTTGCTTCATGCATGAATAATTCTAAAGTCCGTTTCATTATTATATTTTATTTATTTATATAGAAATGTCCAAGAATGTCATTCGTTATTATTATTATTATAAAGAAAATCATCTGTAGTTATTATCATTATTTTTATTATTATTATTCTTAAAAAAATAAAATAAAGATTTTTTTTTTAAATATATATATATATATATATATATTTATGTGTACATGTATATATACGTATATAAATAAAACCATCCAATTATATGAATAAATATAAAAAGATGGTAACCATCAAGAAGAATGATTGAAAAAGTAAAAATAAAAAAGGATTCTATCAGTTGTATCTCCGCCCGTTGATTTCCTTTTTTTTAACTGATTGTAACCAAAGATTCTTTGGATAAACAATAAACAATAATAAAAAATAAAAACTAAAAAATAAAAAAGAAACTAGTTTCTCTTTTTTGTATTAAAAAACTACTATTTTTTAAAATAAAATAATAATAGTAATAAATATATGTAGGACCCTCATCCTTTTTTCTTTTTCTTAAAATCAACTGATTATTTAAAAATGGGGGGAAGGGGAAGAAAATAGTAGAAAAAGTAATGAGGAACAGCGATCTTTTTATTAAGTTACACTAACCAAGCATCGAGGCTATAGACGGAAACCCTCGGGTGTCAATTTGCTTTTTCTTTTTTATATATATTTGTAATTTATGTATTAAAAATAATAATAATAATATTTATTGCAAAAATAATAATAATAATAATAATAATAATAATAATAATAATATGAATCATCATCATGAGTGAGGGTAAAAATAAAAAAAACATATAGGAGGAAGGGTAAAAAAAAAAAAGTATATACAACAAAAAAAAACACACAATTTAACTACAAGTATACAATATAATAAAAATAAAAGCATTGATATAAATATGATATATATATATATATATATATATATATATTATTGCCATAAACAAGTAAATAAAATAATAAACATAAACATAAAGAAATTAAACTAGTTTAAAACATATTAAAAATAAAAAGATACACACCTAAAACTCTAAAGATTTTTTCTTATTTTTCTTCATTCGATGGTGACGCTTTCTCTTTTTAGATATATAACCTGTAGTATTATTATGATGCCCATTGCTACCATTACCACTACCGCCATGACGATTTCTTTTTTTAATTACATCTGTTTTAAGACTTAAGGGACGAACCGTACCATGAAGTTTAAAAAATAATCCACAAGCATTACATAAAGGTGATCCTTCGGCATCTCTTCTCCATAATGGCGTATTTGAAGTAGAACAATTTGTACATCGAACAAGGCCATGATCATTTCCATTATTATCTTTTTCTTCTTCTTCATGATGGTGTTCAATAGGCGTTGTTGACGGTGTTGATAATTTATTTTTTTTATTTTTTTTATTTTTTTTAGTTAATTTTTTTTTAGTTGATTTTCTTTTTTGTTGTTGTTGTTGTAATAAAGAATCCACGTGATTCGATTTCATTAAAGTTAGCCAATCTGGGTCCTTTACTTTATCATCCAATGAATTTTTTAATTTTACTTGGTCCTTTTCTTCTTCCTTATTATCCTCTTTTAAAACGTTTTCTTCATCTTTTTGCTGTTGCTGCTGTTGTTGTTGCATTATTTCTTCTTGATCATCTTCATCTCCTTTCTCTTTTTCTTCATCTTCTTCATCTTCTTCTATACCTTCATAATGACGATTAATAATATCTTCTACTTCTTCATCGTCATCTTCATCTTCATATTCTTCATATTCTTCTTCAAAATCGTCTATTAATAAATGATGTTGATGATGTTGTTGTTCTTCTTCTTCTTCATCTTCTTCATATTCATCTTGATGATTAAAAAAGTTATCTATAGAATGAGACTCATGCTGAGCTATGGATGATGTTGTTGAAGAGGAGGAAGAGGAAGAAGAAGGATACGTATCATGTTGTTGTTGATAAGGATATAATAAATGATTATTCATGATATTATCTTGTAACAAAGGATCATGATCAAATAGAAGTAAATTATCTTTTAATGGGCGGTCAAAAAGTGAAGTGGAAGTAAAAAAAGTAGAGGCTATTGTATGATTATGATTATGATTATTAAACAGAATAGATGAAGGTGTATTAATAAATGATGATGATGATGTTGAATAAGCTGTTCCAATTGTTTCTGGCTGTTGGAAAGTGGATAAAGTAGATGGATGCAATAACAAATCATCTGTCATAGGAGGTGTTAATAAAAGAGGCTCCGTATCACCTATTACACTGCTACTATTACTATTTGGTGTATTCATATTGGTTAAAGGTGGTGTATACATAAATGGTGGGTGATCATAGGTGTTTAAATTAAAAAACTCTTGCTGATGACTCGAAGAGCTATACATAATAATAATGGATAATAATAATAATAATGAATCTATATTTAAAGGAAAAAGGAATAAAAAAGAAATAAAAAA
>MU611943.1:16881-58637 GCA_025201675.1 Cunninghamella echinulata
AAAAAAAAAAGAGAAAAGAAAAAAGAAAAAAGAAAAAAATATTAATTTTTTTTAAAAAAATTAAAAAAAGTATGTATATAAAAATATTATTATTCTAATTTTTTATATATATAAATATAAATTTTTATATATATAAAATTACAAATATAATAATGGTACCATTCAGACTTCAAATGACCAACATGATCCTCATTAGAATTTAAGTCCCGTCCACGCCAGTTATATCACCTTTTCTATTCGCTCATAAAAAAAAAAGCTGTGCCTCCCTCTCTCCCCCAACTATTTTATATTTTAACCCCTTGGGTAAGCCTATGTGTAACAAAATGGAAATTTTATTTTTTTTATTATTTTTTACCTTTTAAACTTGAAGTGTAATAAATACTTGTAAGCACATCATTTTATCCAATCACAATTAAAACGTGATTTTTAATAATTATCATCTAAAATATAATAATAATATGAAAAAAAAAATAAAAAAAAATAAAAATAAAGGGATTGTTTAGTATTATATTTTATCAATGATAGATAGATAATTTATTATAGGACATTAATAGATATAAAACCCTATTCTCCCTTATTTTCAACAACCATTCATTCTCTTTCTCTCTCACTCTCTCACGCTTCTTTTTTTTTTTATTCATTCTTATCGTATTATATTATTACCTTTTTAAATAAATAAAAAAAGTCATAGGGTCCATTTTTGTCTACTTTAGGAAAGTGAAGGGTATGATTTCATTATCATCTTTTCTTTCATTACTTTTATAACACATTGTTTCTTGTAAATAAATATATTCTATTGTCTAATAAAAATTTTTAATATTTTTTTTATAAAAGTCTAATAGTAAATATATAAATAAATGCATATTAAAACTCAGGCTTGAGAAAAATTTTCAACAACAATAACCGTTGAATGAAAAAATTTCTGGGGGGAGATAATATATATAGATAAAAAGATAGTAAAAAAAAAAAAAGGACTTCAACTTCTATTAAATATACATATATATATATATATTATAACTTACAATAGGAATGAATAAGAGAGAATGAATGAATGAATGCTATATTTATTATTGACCCGAGGTACCACCTAACTTCATACCATGAGAAGAAAAATCTTGTTTCCAAATAAATTCAGGCATAAAGACTTGAGAAGATGAACAATTACGCTTACAAGAATAAATATACAAAGACCCCCAATCCAATGAATCCGAAGCAAGATGAGAAACTCCTAAAAAGTTTAATAAAGTAGATAATAATTGGAATTCAAAAGTGCGAGGACCACCACATTGTTCACAAGTAGGAATAGTTGCAGGAGGTTTTTGATCATCCTGGACCCATAATGGTTCGCAATCTGGCATATCATACTCCACACGATCATACCTTAAAATTTGTTCTGGATAAAGTTGAATTCTTAATTGGAATTTTAAAAATGTATCATCTACATCTACTTGTGTATCATCTTCTTCCTGTTCTTCCCCTATAGGTACTAATGCCTTTGCTGTAGGATCAGTATTATTTTCATCATTATCATTTTTACTATTTTCCAATGTATGTTGTAGTTGAGCATCTTCTTCTATTCCATCTTCCCCACGTCCTTCTGCTTCACTAACAATTTCCATTTCTTGAAAAATACGTTGTTGCCTTAACTTTTCAATTTGTTGTTGTTCTGTTGGGGTAAGGTTGTTAATTTTTTTACAAAACTGTTTATGTAAACACATATTCCAATCCACCATTTGATGTTCTCTTGAGCAATAATGTACTGATTTACATTGTCCACATGCTTTGGTACCCTCAATACCACAAATAACACATAAAGTGGGTGATTTATATTTTTTTGGTATAAATTCTATTTCTTCCTCATCATCTTCTTCATTTTCAGGTGGTGGCGGATAATACGAATTTTCTCTTGGTAACTGACTACGATATACCTTAAAACTAGATCGAAAATAAATAAATAAATAAATATTAACAAAAATAGATCAATTATCAAAATGATTTAATATGTTCTTTTACTTGTTTTCCATTTTTTTCTTATTTTACCATTTCTTCCAGTCTTGTTTAACGCAAGTTCCATTTTTACAACAAAATACATAAACCGTACGATGAAAAGCTTCAGGTGGGAAATCTTCAGGAGTATACAACTATTCAACATCATCATTTTTTTAATAAAATAAAATAAAGTTAAAACCTTATATATAATTACCATATCTATATATATATATATATATAATGTTGCTATCCTTACTTGTACTAATAAAACCATAGGTTGTTCACATAACCCACAAGTAACATCATTAATAGAAAGAATTTTTTCAGGATTTAACCAAGCCTATTTATATAAATATATAATAAGAATAAGAATAATAGTAATAGGTAAATTTCCCATTTATATTTATATATAAAAAAAACGTCAAATAAAAAAAAGCCTATGTAAGCTATTTACAGGTTTACCACCAGATTTACTTGGAAAAGTATCTGCTGTAAGAGGAGTTTCTGGTTCTTCAGCATATCCCAATTGTGGTGCCCATTTTTCGCTAATATTTAAATCAGTAACATTAGGTATATCTTCTGTAGTGCTCATACTGATCGTATTTTTTATATGTATATATAAAAAAAATAAAAAAAGGTAAAGAGAAAAAGAGTGAAAAAAAATTAAATGGCTTAGTGAATTTTTTTAAAAAATTTAATTTTTAAATTCCAGCCATAGTCTTTTTCTTTCTTCATCCCACTTTATTTTTTTTAACATTACTTTTTTTTTTACTGTGCAAACTTTTTATCTATTTATTTTCATCATGCAACCCTCAACTAACACACCTAAACGACAACAACATAAGAATACCAAATCTAATAATGATATACCACTTAAAAAGTCAACCAAAGATTGGACTATAAAAAAAGAAACAACTCTCAACGACCTTCCTTTAATAAGTCGGTCTTATAATGATAACAATACACCAAAGTAATTGAATAATAATAATAACAATATTAATAATACTGATAATGACAACGATAATGATAATAATAAAAGGGTATTTTTACATTGAATAGTAAGAACAACAATATCTGTTATATTAACTCCCTTTTTTTTTCTTTTTCTTTTTCTTCTAATACCTAGTTTGAAAAACGTCGAGTTACAAAAAGAATTATGGAACGATATATGTAAAGAGGTACGATAAGAATAAAAAATACAATAGAATATTTTGATAAACACGTATTTGTATCAAGATATGCTCACATTAATATATATCCACACCAACTTGTATACATGTCGACCTATACTCATTGATATACACTCATAACAATATATATATATATATATATATATATATATATATAGACTATGAAGGTAATACATCATACAGATACGAAACCCTGGATACCACTAATAATATCACTTCGAAAACTACGTGAAGGCGTACGAGCATCTAATTGGAGCGAGGGAAACATTCGTTTTTCAGTAAAAGGTACGAATTATATAATGATAATACTAAAACTAAAAAAAGAAAACAAGAAATAGAGGAAAAGAGAAAAGAAAGCATATTCATTTTTTTGTTTCTTTTTTTAAATTTTTTTAAAGTTTATGAAGAATCTGTACATACAAGGTAACTATCCTTTTTTTTGTGTGGGGAAAGCATAAATTATAACAATGTATATAGAAAAAATCATACAAATTAATCTCAAATCCATTAAATATTTACAAATATAGTCTTAGAGGTCGGGATTTCGCAGAATTTAGAAAAGCTATAAGAGGATTGGTAGATGAATTATACTTGGTGCATAAAAAAGTGAGTCAAACGAATTATTATTGGTTAAAAGAAAAAAAAAGCAAAGAATATTTTATTATTACCATTTTATTTATTGATTTATTTCTTTTTTAAAAAAAAAAAAGGGAACCAATGGGCATTATTTAGCATTAGATACACTATACCAAGCTTGTCATTTGGATCAATATCAATCAGCTATCCATCAATTAATTCATAAAAAACAACACCATCTATATTATAATGAACATGAAATAAACTATACCATCCAATTATTAAAAGCATTAAATGATCAAAATTGTATTCGATTTTTTAAATTATATCATCAATCACCACATCCAGCTTATCAATTATTATTAGAACCGTCCATCATTACTTTAAGACAATATGTATTGAAAACGATGCAAAAAGTTTATTATATGGCACCATTATCTTGGGTATCTACTTGCTTAGGTTTGCCTTCTCATGAAAAAGAAAAAGGTCAAGAAGACACTATTCAACTCATAGAACAAGTATATAAACTATGTATTGATAAAATAGAAGATAATACTATTTATTTTAAAAAAATAAAAAAATAGAATGTTTTATAAATAAAATATATATGTATCTGGGTGTGTGTGAAGATCATAATGATAATGAGAATCAAATGTGATTTTTTACCAGCACGAAAATATAACTATAAACAAAAAAAATCCTTAATATATGCGATATTTTTGCGGAAAATCAAAAAATAAAATTTAAAAATGGTAATTTCAATTATTTTTCCCAACTTTTTCCTTTTTCTTTCCTCTTTTTATTTATTTTTTTAAAAAAAAAGAAATATATAGAAAATATTAAAGAAAAAAAAGATGCCAGCTATTACTGCAAGTATTTTAACATGGAGTGCCACTATTGGAATAGCCGCAAGTGCTGCTTATGCAAATCGAAGGAATAGTCAAGATGAATCTCTCTCTATTAACATTGAAAATAAGGTACTGAAGAATATATATATTTATATATATATATATATATTTGAACCATTTGTGAAAAAAAAAAAAAAAGGAGGATAGTAATACTAATAATATGTTTATTTATTT
The DNA here is from genome assembly GCA_025201675.1 of Cunninghamella echinulata. Taxonomy (NCBI): domain Eukaryota; kingdom Fungi; phylum Mucoromycota; class Mucoromycetes; order Mucorales; family Cunninghamellaceae; genus Cunninghamella; species Cunninghamella echinulata. The sequence continues at coordinate 21,719 of MU611943.1, forward strand.
TATTTTATTTTATCTATAGTCAGAAACTACTATCTCGCCTTTAGTTACTCAAACAAATCGTCATTTCCAGAAATATTCTCATCATAAAAATAGTGATATACATATTTTAACTTTTGTCCTTGGTAAAGATTAGATGTATGGGCAAAAAAAAGTGGTTTTATTATTATTATTACTACTTTAAGTACATTACATACATTTACTTATATATAATCCCCCCAACAGCCAAACCATATTCTTTTTATACCCTATCCTTTTTTTTATTTTATTTTTTTTACTCCTTGCCTATTACAATGTACATGTTTTTACTTTTTATATATAAAAATAAAAATGGATAAAAGAGTTGATTATTTTTATAACTCATTTTCACTTTGATACCTTATTCTGTTTATTTATTTTAAAAAAAAAAAACTAAAAAGAAAAACTAACCTATTATATTCATTGTTTGTTTCCAAGAATAAATTTATTTCTTTACTCTAAAAAAGAGCTACATTTAAAAAAAAAATTAGAATTGCTTAATTCAGCTTCAAAATAAAATAGAATAAAAAGAATATGACTATATAATATCATAGAAGAATTACAGCAATCCTTTTGTCGTGTTATAGTCGAATATTGAACAATTAAAAATATTAAGATAGCTTATTAAATATTACTATTTTATTTTATCTTGTATTTTTATATTTATTTACTTGAATATTTTTAAACTCTGATTTAAATTACCTTATATCTTTATACTATTTCTTTATTTTGCGGTTATTAAAATCTTTAATCCTGCAATCATATCATACTTTTTAAATTTTTATTTCTTTTATTTCTTTTATTTTTATTTGTTTTTATTCCTTTATGTTAAGTTGTTCCACTTATAAAACAGGAACTGGTGCTCACTAGAACTCTATTATTTATCCTAAATATAACTACAAACACTCATTCCTCATTTCAAAAAATGAATCATTAACATAAACCCACATAACATTACTTTTTAAAACTATAAAAGGAAATATTACTTTCTATAAAACAATAAAAATCCATAACACTACTTTTTAAGTAAACTATAAAAATCCATAACAATACTTTTGTCGACAGTGGTGCTACCAATGGCGCCCCTTAAATTTACATACTGCTTTTTGGGGTAGCTGCACTTGGAATAACCACTCCATAAAGTAGCCACTTTCATTTCTTTTCCCTACACTCAATATACTTTAAATAACTTTTTAATTTTATTTTTTAAAATATACTAAATAATTATTAAACTTGTCCACATTAAAACAAACTTTATAATTTTATCTTATTCTATTTTATTTTTACATTATTTTACTTTACACTAATTTATCATATTATATTTATTCATTTGAATATTTTTATACAATACTGATTTGGATCATTGATAAATATTTACATTATCAAAAATACAATATAATACTTTTGAGTCAAATCCGTAAGCATAAGAGTTGGATCTTGTGCATAATTGATTGATTCCTTCTTGGTACAATTTTTGAATAATTCAAATAATATTGAACTGTTAAAATTATAAAGATTCTAACATTTAATATATATAAAATTATAAATATAAGCTTATTTTTTAAAAAAATATTAATATTTAATCATATTATGAATAGATTTATATTATAAGAACAAACGTCATTTTATATATGTACTACTATTTTATTTATAACTTTTATTTATATTAAATCGTTCTACTTATAAAACAGAAACTGGAGCTCACTGGAACTTTATTATATACTTCAAATGTTCCTCATTTCATATAAATAAATAACTAAAAACCCACATATCACTTTTTAAACAGCGATAAAAATTCATCCAATTAAAAAGCTAGATTCTCGCGCACCGGTAGTATGAAAAATAAAAAATAAAAAATAAAAAATAACAAGTGGAGAACCTGGGCATCGATCCCAGTACCTCTCGCATGCTAAGCGAGCGCTCTACCATCTGAGCTAGATCCCCAGCTATTAATTTACGGCGCACCGGCCGTCGGTAAAAAGAATATCCGAAATAAAATAAATTAAAAATAACAAGTGGAGAACCTGGGCATCGATCCCAGTACCTCTCGCATGCTAAGCGAGCGCTCTACCATCTGAGCTAGATCCCCAATTAGTTGTTAGTTAGACCGCTTAGAACTATTCGAAGATTAGAATAAAAATATTATAAAAAAATCGTACCTTCATCATTTAATCTATTTAAAAATAACAAAATAGTTTTAAAATATATAATTTGGAAATTATTACATGATTTTTTTAAACATATCACATACAGTCATCATTCTAATTATTTGTATTTATCTTGTATTTTGAATATTATAAGTTGAACTAATAAATATGCTATGTGTAGTGCTTCTACTTAAATTGGTTAGGTTCAAGAGTTTGTAAAAAAAATAAAGAAGCTCCCAGAAAAATATATTCAGCAAAAATTAATGTTCAACTCCAGAATAAGATGTGTTTTTATTTAATGAATTTATTTAGAATATTTATACTAATTTATAAGATCTCCGTTTTAAAATAAACATAAAATAAAGAGGAATAAGGCTTACTGGCTATATAGATGACCATGCACTCTATAAAATAAGTAATTGGGGATCTAGCTCAGATGGTAGAGCGCTCGCTTAGCATGCGAGAGGTACTGGGATCGATGCCCAGGTTCTCCACTTGTTATTTTTTATTTTTTATTTTTCATACTACCGGTGCGCGAGAACGTAACTTTTTAATTGGATGAACTTTGTTGTGGATTATTTTGGTTGTTTAAAAAGTGGAATTTCCTTTTATAGTTTTGAAAAGTAGATAGTTTTATAGTTTAGTTTAGTTGTCAGTGAGTACCAGTACCTTGTTTTATAAATAAGTACAACTTAGTTTGGATAGGTAAAATATAATAAAATAGAATAAAGGAATGTACGATATCGGATAAAGATCAACAGTATTATTATGAAATAGAGTAAATTAATATTAAATAATTTATCAACAATGGCAAAGTAAATTAAAGAATTTTATTATAAGAAAAATTGTTTATTGAGCTTTTAATAATATGTCTTTAGACAAAAAAGCGATCTTTCAAAAATAAAATAAAAATTCGTTTTTTTTATATTAAAATAATAAAAAAATACCACTTTGATTGTCATTCCCAAGATAATCAAGGTATATCTACTTCGCAACAATGGAAATAGCTTAATTTTGATTAATTAAGATAATAATGAAAATAAAATAAAATAAAGAAAAACATCTTCCAGCAAAGAATCAGAACTTACCTTCCGTAGAAGAATATAATTGCTGATTACCCACTCTGGAAAGGTAATTCAAATTCAATCGTGAGACGACAGTATTATATTTGACATTTGAAATATATTATTATATTAATATTAGCATAGCATTTAACTAAATAAGTGAGATAAAGTATTAATATTTTATATGTAGTTTAAAACTAATAAACTAAAATTACATAAATGAAAAAAAAAATCAAGAACATGAAATATATATTTTTTAGTAATTGCTTAAATAATTGAAATATACAAAAGAATATTCGAAGTTTGATAAAAAATATCTGTTTGTTTTTTAAAAAAGCAAATATTAATGGAGAAAAAGCAAAAAAAAAGACTCACAAAATTTTTTTGATTTATTTTATATTAATAAAATGAATTAAGTAAACTATTATTATTGATGAAATAGACCAAAGTAAAGTAATCATATTGAAGCAAAAGAAAGTTACGTGACTAAACTTTATTTTCATGATTTTAACCCCAGCCAATTTTTTTCAAATTGGTAATTTTTTAAAAAAAATCAGCTCTCTTCCTTTTCCCTGTACTTTTTTTTTATATATCTTTATCATATTTTAGTAATAATGGCTATTGGAATTAGTGATAATAATAATAATAGTATAAGTAATGCAAGTTCTTCCATGGCAAGCAATGGTGAAGCTCATTCTGTAGTTAGAGATGATAATTTTATAGCTTTAACTGAAACATTAGAGCGTGAACGTGATACAGATCAATACGATCCAACACAAGATAAAGAGGTACGACGAAGGTTACGACAGGATTATCGTAGATTAATTTCAGAAACAGAAGGTAAAATAATAAAGTGGATTAGATAAAAGGGATCAGTAATAATAATAACTGCAAGCATTATATTATTTTTATTTTTCTCTATTTTTATTCAATTAGAACATAGAAAAGAATTAGCGGACGTAAATGATCATGGTTTAGAAGAGACTTTATCACAAGCTAATGAATTATTTACTCAAGGTATATAAGTGTATATATTATTACCACGCTTATAATATATTTAATGAATATGGTATATGTATATATTAATATAAATCTATCATTTTTTTTACTGTTATTATTATTTTTAATTTTTATAGTAAGAAATACCCAGGAAGCAGCATTGGATTCTAAATTATTAGTGTTATCAGCTGATATTACAACCCAAAAGGCACGTAATCTTCGTATGGATCATAACTTATTTAATATTGAAGAATTTATATCAAAATTGAAAACATTTTGTGGTGATAACAGTGCAGAAAATCCTAATCAAGAATGGAAATGGGAGAAATTAGGCAAAAGAGCTGCTCGATTTGGTAGACGTGGTCATGCATCTAATTTTATGTAAGGGTTATATATTATTGCTATTATTATTATTAAATATATAAAACTAAAATAATATTTGTGTGCAAAATTACCGTTTATATGCACATAGTCTTGGTCCACTTTCAGTAGAAAAAAAAGCCAAAAGGGTAGTACGTCAAGTTCGAGTAACAAAAAATAAAGAAGATCTAGTACAACCTGCTAAAGTAATTAGTATTTTTTTTTTAAAAAAAAAGAAAAAGGGAAAGAAAGATATTTTAGTATTTATGTATAGTTATTTATTGATTTCTCTATGTTTATTCTTAGCTTAAAATAGATGATGTTCAACAGCAAACAAACGAAACATCAAGTAATGTCAATCAAATTTATAAAATCTTGGATAAACATGGACCGACAAATTATTTTGAATTTATTACGAATCCTGAATCTTTTTCACAATCAGTAGAAAACATGTTTTATGTATCTTTTTTAATTAGAAATGGTGTTGCTGAAATTGATGATACAAGTGGTCAACCTATTCTATCTACTCGTGCTCATCCAAGTATGGAAGAATTAGCTGCTGGTTTAAGTAAAAAACAAATCATTATGAATTTAAGTATACCTTTATGGAAAGTGAGTATTAAAAAGGATAGCATATACTTATTTATTTTAATTATTAATGAATAGTAAACTCAATAATTCCTTTTTTTTATATTTTATATTTATATTTTAATTTAAATGTAGGACATCATTGATACATATGATGTAAAAACATCCATTATTCCTACAAGAGAATCTCAAAAAGAAATGGCGGCTGGGAAATGGTATTAAATATTATATTATAAAGAGTAATATTGTAAATAGTATTTTTGGTATTTTATTATTATATTTAAACTATTTCAAAAAATGAATAAATAAAATAATTATGTATTTTTAAAAATTGAACATTTAATGCAAAAAAAAATATTTTATTCATTAAAAAAAAGTCAAATGAATTTAAATGCCGATTTTTTTAATATTTTTCCCCTTATGATTTTCTTTTTATTCTTTTTCTTTTCCAATAAATATAAAATAACCAGCTAAAGGTTATAAATAATTAATATCATGGATCTCAAGTCAATGTTAATATCGGAACCAACTCCAACTACTTCAAACATAAATTATAATATACCAAATAAAAAGCCAAAATCACAAATAGATCCAAAAAAGCTTGAAGAGAAAACGGTAAATATAACAAGTAAAAAAAAAATAACTAATAATATACACACATAAATATATGCAAACATATATTAATTTATTATATATCTCTATGTGCACTTTATTTTATTTCTTTTTAAAAAATAAAAAATAACATTAAATAATAATAATAATAATAATAATAATGAAAATTAACAGGTATTATTACAACTTAGTGGAAGTCTTCAAGGTTATCTTAATACTAGTTTACTTTACCCAACACTCTCTAACACTTCATCTAATGTTAAAAGCAATGCTTATCAGTCACCTTTTCATCAAAATAATAATGGTTTAGCCGCTTCTCAAAGTAATACATAAAATATAAATATAAATCAAATAACTGTATATGCAAATAACTATATATATATATATATCCATATTTATCAATTTATTTTAATAAAATATATAGAAGACTCTCTACCTCCACCCACTTGCCCTAAACTTGGCCCTGAAGTACAACAAAATCCAGCATTATGGTGTCCGAAGTTATCTTTAGAAATTGTAAATAAAGATCAATCTGTAAATATACGGCCTCATTCCTTTTTACAACGAAAACAGCAACAACAAGATAGATATATGGATAATAATGGCTATGCACAGTTGATAACACACGAAGTTGTTTATAGAGGTGATGAGCCAAGGTTATTATTAGAAGATACATACGATATACAAGGTGCTTATCCAAGAGGATTCTTTGTTTTAATGGCAAAAAGAAATATACAACATAATTTCGTATTTCAGTATCCTGATCATCCATGGTTCGAAGATTTGTATGGTTTAAGAAAGGTAATAAAATAAAATAAAATAAAAACACATGAATGAAAAGATATAAATAATAATAATAATAATAATAAATAAAATCAGTGATAATTATTCTTATATATATATACTTTTTTCTTTTTTATCTCTATAAATTAATAACAATAGAGTGCTTATATAGTGTGTAGAACGGAAGATGGAACATTATGGGAGTTGCATTTAAAACCAGCAAGGGATAAAATGTAAGGATATATATATATATATAATTGAAGATAAAAAATAGAAATGGTTAAAATAAATAGATCTAATTTTTTTTCTTTTTATACTGGTCGATATTATATAGGTGGTTATTTGGGTATCTTATCAAGCATGAAGACATGATTAGAATAGTCCGTGAATCGTTAGATGAATTGTTAGTACAACGAAAATTACCTCTTGTATTAGATTTAGATGATACTTTGATTAGATTAGTAGGTGAAGGCAGTGACCGTTTTGTATCTGAAAGTGATTTACATAAATGTAAGTTATCAAAATAAAATAAAATAACTAGCTAATAATAATAGTAAGAAATAAACAAGAAAATGAAAAATTGAGTTTACTAACTATGTAATGCAATATTATTATACAATTTTATTTATAGATGAAAATCGTGTAGCTGTTCTTAAAGATGGTAGGCGTGTAGTGTTAACTAATCGTGTTCATGAATTCTTGGAATGGGCTCAAAATCTTTATGATATATCAGTATGTTCATTAGGGTAAAGTGATAATAGACAGTAATATATATACAAATTAATATAAGTATTAGCTGTGCTCTAATTATTATTATTATTATTATTATTTTATGATATTTTTTAGTGATCAAAATTATGTAGACAATGTTGTTAGTGTTTTGGATCCGCAACGTACACGTATTCGAGGTATATTATATTCGGCACGTAGTGAGCATGATTATATTAAAAAATCACCTGATCCAGGACGACCACCCAAAGACTTACTAGCCTTATATTCCTTTTGTGCATTAAAAGATAAGTCGCTTGGATCATCCTTTACACTACCATTAATTATCGATGATGAAACAAGAATGTGGCCAACGGAGCAATGTGATAACATTATTGAAGTCAAACAACAATGCAATACGGATGTATGGAGTGTCTCTCTCTTCCCAGCAGTACAAGAAACATTGTATCATATTCATGTAGAATTCTTTCGTCAATTGGATACATGGTATAATAAACATTTAGAAGCTGAGCAAAATGGAACAATATGTACTCGTGGTCCTCCTAGTGCTGTTGGTATTTATAAAACTTATTTACGACATATCTTACGTGATAGAATTACAAAACAGTAATAAGAACATATTATTATCACCGTATTCTTTTTCAATTCCACTTTTACTTTTTTTCTTCACCCTCCTTTGCTACAATATATTAAAATAAACTATATATATAATAAAATGAAATGAAATGAAACGCTTAAAAGAAAAAAAAGGAATTTTTTAAAAGAAACCAGAAACGATAATATTCGAATATAATCAAAAAAGAGATAATCATTCTATTATAGACGACTAAGATAAATGAATCTTCTGCTATTTAACTAGGAAGTCAAATGATATGATACAGGAAAACAAAACAAAAAAAATGAAAATAAAATAAAAGTAATTCACATAGTTAGTCATCTTGAATCCCACCTATACATTATACAAGTTAGAAAAAATAAGTAGATGCAAATAAAAGTGATTTGATATTCATATGTATATAAATATAAAATAGTATGAGAAATAGATTGATCCAATAATTAAATCTAAAAACTTTTTTTTATTACCGTTTCTTCCCATTTTTGATAGGTACATCGTTATTTTTGCATCACATTAATTATAGTTAAAATATATTCCCATGCTCCATTTGTATATTTATATGATTTGATTAACTGACGATGTATATATATATAATTTGATATTTGATATAAATAAATAAAAGTTATAGAATCAAAAAAAAAAAAAGGAAATAAAAGAAGAACTTTAAAAAACACCAAAAGCGGGCAAACAAATATGTATATATTTTTATATAAAATACTTATAGACGTGAGAAATATGATTACCAAGGTTAAATTTCTATTGTGAAAGATCGATAAGCTTTTTGAATCGATGAGTATGAAACATTTTTTAGAAACATTTTAATATTAGTATTTAGTATATATAATGTAATAATAATAATAGAAAATTGATTAATATATATTTTGAAAATAATAGTATCATAATAAGAATAATAATATATTAATGAGGGTAAAGGGATTGTATATTATCACTAAATGAAAGAAGCGTTATGTAATCATCTTCATCAAGAAGGCTTAAAGGGCGGATCTCGGGGAAATCAAATTTAACCTATGGTCGAAAATAATATCTGTAAATGAATTTGTGATTAAAAAAAAAGCACAAAACAGTAAAAATAGCTACACAAAAATAAAATAAAATAAAATCAGTTTGTGTGGGGTAAAAAAGAGATAAAAGTTGGTTATTGTATTTTTTTTAAATTGATTTTATGGTAGAAAAATAAAATAAAAAATGTTAACGAGAAACATTAGAAAAGTTTATTTAATATACTATTTTGATTTTATTAATGTATATATTTATACAATATAACTAAATCTAGATCATATTAAGATTTGATAGGTTTAAAATAAAAAAGTATCCCATATTCCAAAAAAAATAAAAATAATAGAAAAAAGTGTGGGGAAAAAAGAAAAATCCAAACTACTCTTTTTTGGTTCAAAAAGGAAATTTTGCTATACGGACTTTAATTTCAAAAATTTAAAAAAAGAAAAAAGAACGCTATTTTTTTTCAATATAAAAAGAAAGCTATTTTCTTTTTTCTTTCTTTTACTTTTTTATTAAAAAAATATCTCTATTAATTTATTTAAATAACAAAAATAATAAAACAATGACAACCGTTAATAAAACTGAATATGAACATCATGAAACCATTGATATGGCTTCCTCTCATTCTTCAGATCATCAAACTAAAGTATTAAGCCCTGCTCCAGTAGCTGTCCCTCCTCCTTTGTTTAAACCTGGTAACCCTGCCGTGATTGGTTTCTCTTCTTTTGCTGTAGGTTCTTTTGTTTTAGGTGTATATTCTATTGGTAATGATAATAGCATAAACATATATACGTACATATATATGTTTTTAAAAAAACTGATCATGTTCATGATTTTAACATTTTCTTTTTCTATTTTTTCTTTTTAAAAATAAAACAATAGGGCTAGTATCTAGTTTACCACAAATGGTAGTAGGTACTGCTTTAGGTTTCACAGGTATAGCCCAATTTGTATCTGGTATTTTCGAATTAATTATAGGTAATACCTTTGCCGCCACCACCATGCTTACTTACTCTGGATTCTTCTTTTCTACTGGTATTTCCTTTGCACCAGCCTCTGGATTTTTAGAAGCAGTAATGAAAACAGAAGGAAAAGAAGCACTTGATTTATGTATCGGTACTTTTATGTTAGGCTATACTGTTGTTTCCATATTATTCTTTTTAGGTACTTTACGTCAACCTATTATGATTCGAGTTTTACTTTTTGAAATTTCTGTTGCCTTCTTTTTAAGTTCCCTTGGTGGTTTACTTCATATGCATATTTTAAGTGTTGTAGGTGGCTGGATCACTATCGCTATTGCTGTTACTGGTTGGTATATTATGTGTGCACTTCTTTATGATGAATCCATTACTCCTATCAAAGTGCCTATGTTTTAAATTTTTTTTTATTTAGTATGATTATTGTATTTTTATATATCCTCTTTTTTATTTACTATTTTTATTTTTTATAATCTTTTCATGTATTTTTATATCTTTATTCTCCATCTAATTATCATTTATCCTTCTTATTTTATTGTATAAAATAAATATATTGAATAAAATAAAATAAAATAAAATATACCAGTATGTGCACGGATGATTTCATTTTGTGTGTGAATTATATGTAATATGGTATAATTTTTGTTGTAATAAAACTCTATTTTGAATATAATTGGTATAATTTTTTAAAGTAGTAATTTTTAAAGTCCGTTATCTTTTATTTAAATTTTCGAACCAGGTTCAATTTTTTATTTTTCTTTTCCTTCTTATTTTTAAACCTTTACTTTTTATTTTTTCTTTTTTTTTCTTTTTTTATTATTATCATTATTATTATTATTAAAAATGCTTTATATTAACGGTTGGATCGTTACCATGAACGCTAAACGCGAAATCATTAAAGATGGTGCTTTACTTGTTCAAGAAAATCGTTTTGTTGAGGTTGGAAAAGCTTCTGTTCTCTTGGAAAAATATCCAAACGAACCTACGTATGATTTGGAAAATAAAATGGTCATTCCAGGGTAAAAACAATATAAAGAAAAGCCGACTTTATTGTTATTATGTTTGAATATAAAATTTATTGTTATTATTTTTTTTCTTTCTTTCTTTTTTTTTTTTTCGTTCTAGTTTGATCAATACTCATGTTCATTTAGCTCAAGCTTTAATCCGTGGTTCTGGAGACGACTGTGAATTAATTCAATGGTTATGTGAAACTGTTTGGGTATTACAAGGTCAAATGACAAATGAAGAAGCTTATGCTAGTGCTCGTCTTTGTATTGCTGAAATGCTCAAGTCTGGCACCACTAGCTTTTTAGGTATTGATATGAAGAATAGTATTTTTTTTTTTAAAAAAAAGATATTTATTGGGTAATTTGATCATAAATTAATTCATTATTTTTTTTAAATGTATTATATTATCATTTAATAACGAGTAGAAGCTATGGCTGCTGATAGATATGGTTATGATGGCTTTGTCAAAGCTGTTGAAGAATCTGGTATTCGTGGCTGTTTGGGTAAAATTGTTATGGATGTTGGTAAATATGCTTCTCAAAATAGTTTAACTATGCATGAAGGTTTAGTGGAAACCCGTGAGCAAAGTTTACTTGGTGTACTTGATATGCATAAAAAGCATCATGGAAAAGCTAATGATCGTGTTCGTAAGTATCCTTTATATATATAAAGAAAAAACTATAAATATTTAACATTTAATAATGGTTTTTCTCTTTTTCTTTAGATGTTTGGATGGGATTAAGAACCCCTCCTGGTGTTTCTGTTGAGTTAGTTAAAGAAGCTACTCAAATTAGTCGCGAACGTGGCATCAGAATTACTATGCATTGTGCCGAAGTCGAAGCTGATCAGATCCATTATCGTAATAATCATGGTAAAACACCTGCTGAATTTTGTCAAGATGTCGGTTTACTTGGTGATAGTGTTGTTTTGGTCCATATGATTTGGCTGAATGAAACTGACTTTAAATTGTTGGCTGAAACTGGTACTCATGTCTCCCATAATCCATCCTCTAATGCTAAATTAGCTTCAGGAATTTGTCCTGTCCCTCAACTCATGGATGCTGGAGTAAGCGTCAGTTTGGGTACAGATGGTGGACCATCTAATAATTCTTATGGTAATATATACAAATATAATATATATAAATTTGCTTTGTTAATTTATGCCATTGTTTTTATTTTATTTTATTTTTGAAAAAATAATAGATTTGATAAGAGAAATGAACCTTGCTGCCAAAATTCATAAAGCAACAACATGTAATCCTTTGATTATGCCTGCTGAGACGGTTTTAGAAATGGCTACAATTAATGGTGCAAAGGCTCTTGGATTGGAACATGAAATTGGATCTTTGGAAAAAGGCAAAAAGGCAGATTTTGTTATTTTGAATTTTGAAAACAAACTCCATACGACACCTAATCCTAACCCTATTTCTACTTTGGTTTATGCTGCCACTGGCGGTGAAGTGGAATCTGTTGTGGTAGATGGTGTTATGGTTGTTGAAAAAGGCAAACTTTTATCTATGAATGAAGAAGAAATTCTTAGAGAAGCTCGTCACCATGCTGATGCTTTGTACAAGAGAGCTGGTTTCAGAGGTAAACATGATAGCATTAATAATGATATTAAATATACATATGTATATTTAAAAAAAAACATTCTTATTCATTTATTCATTTTTTTTTTAATATATATTTATTTATAGGTCAACCTAAATGGCCTATTGTTTAAAATAGTGATTATTTTGTGGTTGCAGGCAACCCACAAGGAAAAAAAACTGACGTAAGTGCTTATATATATATATATTTATTTATTTTATTTTATTATTTTTTGTTACTTTTTATTTTCTCTTTTTTCTTTTTTCTTTTAAGATGGAATGATAGCAGGTATACGTTAATTGATAATTGTCCCAAGGTTATACTATATATATATATATATATATATATATATAGTTAATAGTAATAGTAGAGTTATATATACACGTATTAGTATAGTATTTGGTTGTGCAGGAAACCCATTTATTATAGTAGCTTTTATTTCACTTTTCATTTTTTATCTTTTTTTAAAACATCCTGTAAATATTAGTTTTAGGTGTAGCAGTAAACCACCTCTTTTTTTTTTTATTAAAAAAACTGTATATAATAATAAATAAAGCACTTACGTATTTAAAAACCGTTTAATATTCTAGTTAATTTTTTTTTAATATTTGTATACATAAATATAGCTAATAAATTAAAGTAATTTGATATTCATCATCATATGTATAAATAAAGTTATAAATAGTACGAGAAATAATAGACCCAATATATATTTGACTTCTCCCCCATTTATTGAATCATTTTAATTATAATAATTATTACCATATGATTTTATTAACAGGTAGTGCTTATATATGTATATATAGTTTGCTATATATATATACATATGTGGAATAATGTAAAAAGTAGGTAAGCAAAGATCAACAATTTTTCATATTAATGAGTTTTAATAATTTTTTAAAAATCATATGAATGTTAGTATTTATATAAAAATAATATAAAAAATAAAATAAAAAAATATTGAAAGTAATAAAGATTTAGGATAGAAGAGTTGGAAGATCAATGAATATAAAGAAAAATTATATAATCACTTTCAACAATTAGGCCTAGAGGCCAGCTCTCTGGGAAATTAAATTTAATAAGTTGAAAATAACGTTTATAAATGAATTAGTGATTTTTTTATAAAAAAAGAATTGGTTTAATAGAAAAAACAAAAAAAAAAAAAAACGAAAACAAAGAATAATCGAAAAGGTTTTTTTTTTATTTAATATATAAAAAATATTTTTTCTCTTTTTTTCTATCTTTTTCATTCAAAAATAAATTTATTAATTTATTTAAATAATAAATATAACATGTCAACTTTTAAAAAAAAAACAGAATATGAGCACCATGAAACCATTGATATGATTCCCTCTCATTTTTTAGATAATCAGACTAAAGTATTAAGTTTTTCTCCAGTGGTTCACCCTCCTTTATTTAAACCTGGTAATCCGGCTGTCATTGGTTTATCAGCTTTTGCTGTAGGTTCTTTGGTTTTAGGAATATATTCTACTGGTAAAAAAAAATTATTGATTTTGATTTTTTAATAAATAAAAAAAAAAATCAAATCTTTTAATTGATCAAACTTTTTTATTTTTATTTTTTTAAAAAAATAGGTTTGGTAACCCATTTACCACAAGTAGTAATTGGCGTTGCTTTGGGCTTTGCTGGTAAAATGGTTAATAACAATAAAAAAAACGACTTTTTTAATCAAGATTATCATATTAATTTTTTATTTCTTATGCTTATTTTAATTATATATAGGTATATCACAATTTGTATCTGGTATTTTCGAATTAATTATAGGTAATACTTTTGCCGCCACCACCATGCTTACTTACTCTGGATTCTTTTTTACTTTGGGACTTACCTTTTCTCCTGCCACAGGGTTTTTAAAAGCAGTTATGGTAGAAGGGAAAGAAGCGCTTGATTTATGTATTGGTACAATCATGTTGGGTTACGCAGTTGTTTCCATATTATTCTTTTTAGGTACTTTACGCCAACCTATTATATTTCGTATTCTTCTTTTTGAAATCTCTGCAGCTTTCCTTTTAAGTTCCCTTGGTGGGTTTCTTCATATGCATATATTGAGTGTTGCAGGTGGTTGGGTCTCCATCGCTATTGCTATTACTGGTTGGTATATTATGTGTGCTCTTCTTTATAATGAAAAAATCACTCCTATTAAAGTGCCTATGTTTTAATTTTTTTAAATAAATCATTAATATTCATTTTTTTTTTTATCTATCACGTATAAAACAAAATCAATATATTCTTAATAATGTATAAATTCTACCAAGGATTAATTTTTCTAATAAAATTAATTTTAAAAGTTTGTAGCATTTTTTAGTCTTCTACTTTTTTTTCTATTTTTCTGTCTTTTTCTTTATTTATTAAAAAATAACTAATATCACTGGATAGGTTGTTAATATGAATATAAAACATAAAATCACTAAATTAGTACTTGTTCAAAGAAATTATATTATTAAAATTGGAAAAATCTTTATTATTAAAACAATATTTAAGCGAGTCTGATTTTGATTTACGAAATATAATGGCTATCCGAGAGTAAATACAAAATACAAAGAAAAGAAAAGTTCTAATATTATAATTATTTTCGAATATATATTAATATGAATTTTTGCCATTCACTTTTTCTTTTCTTTCTCTCTTTCTCCTTTTTTTATTTTTTTATTTTTATTTTTTTAGTTTTGATGAGTATATATATTTATTTAGCTCGACCTTTAATACTTGGCTCAGATAGTAACCACGAATTGATTCAACAGTTATGTAAAAATGTTTAGATATTATGAAATCAAATTATAAATGAAGAGCTTTATGCTAGTGCCCGTTTATGTATTGCTGGAGTACTTATGCCAAAGCTGATGAACTAGTATTTAGGTACGCCTATATGAAATATAATAATCAGAAAAAGGCTACAAATATAAATTAGTCTGCTTTATTCTTTCTCATTCTTTCTTTTTTTTTTTAAAAAAATATTATAATCACTTAATAACGGGTAGAAGCTGTGGATGTTGATAATTATAATCATGTTGGATAAATATCCCTCTCAAAATAATTTAATTTTAATTATGCATAAAAGTCTGGTAAAGATTTGTGACCAACGATTACTTGCTGCTTGAAATGCATAAATGCTATTGAAATGTTAATTGATTGTATTGTCTATAAGTACCCTATCATTTTTTTTTGTATATATATATATATATATGTTTTATTTATTATTATATTAAAAAATGATGAATTACTAATTTTAATGCTAATTTTAACTTTTTCAATTTTTTCCCTTTTAGATATTTTGGAAAGTATTAGATTAATATGGCTAGTATTCCAACGCGACCATCAAACTTTAAACTACTTAATTATCTATTGAAACTATGTATATATTAATGGAATAGTCAAAGTCATACATATAGATTTTAATACGGGCACATTGTGAATTTTTTTAAAGCTCATAAATGTGTATTTATACTATAATTTTTTATAAGTTTTTTAACATCTAACTAGTAGCACTTAAAATAATAATAATCATATAGCTATTATTAGGTAAAGAATATAAAAATTAGGCAAGTCGAAAAAAAAATTGAGCGGCAGCGTGGGCTAATTTTTAACATTTAATTAGTTCGTTATGATTTTTATACTGAAGATTATTTCTTTATAAGATTATATTTGTGTATAATATAATTTGTATAGTGAATAATATAATTTATATAATGTATTTAGTAGTATTCTCTCTCTACATGTTATTTTATTTTACTTTTATATTGTTTTATCCTTCTTCTTTATATTATGAAAAATATATATTTTAAAAATAAAATATGTCAATTTTTATATAGTATAATATTCTACTGATTTTATAAATATATATTCTTGCCAAAAAAGTGATTATTTTTTTCAAGAGAATTTAATTTCAGTCACTACATTTTTCCCACGAACTGATATTTTTTTTTTAAAATCAAGCTCTTTTTTTCTCGTACTTTTTCTTTTTTCTTTCTTCTTCCCTTTTTTTTTTTTTTTTATCACTTGTTCACCCCTCTCTATAATTACAGATAATGCTTCGCTCTTCAACCCATAGAATCACTTCTTTGTTAAAGGTAGAATAATATTAATACTAATAATACTAATAATAATAATACTTATAATAATAAGAATAATAGTAATAACAGTAAAATAGATATCAACTAAATATATTAATATATTTTTTTCTTCCTTCTTACAGCAACAACAGCGATTATATGCATCCACAGCAACTCAGCCAAATGACGGTATCAAACAAGGTGTAGCTTATTCTCAATTATTAAAAAGAAATCCAGAAGACGTTTTTCGTACTCCCGAGCTGGCTCCTATGAGTGCAATGAATAGTAAAGTGGATATATATACCTTTTATTTTGTTTTCAAAAAATATAAAATAAGACGATGTATGATTTGTATTTATATTCATGTATTATATCATTTTTTTTTGAAATAGGCGAAACAAAAAAAATGAACCTTTTTCAAGCTGTTAATGATGCATTGTCTATTTCTTTAACTACTGATGATACTGCTGGTAAAATAAAATAATACAAGTAATAAAAATAAATAAATAAATAAAATAAAAGAATCTAATATGATATGTATATTATAACAAATCTTTAGTTGTATTTGGTGAAGATGTTTCTTTTGGTGGTGTATTTAGAGCTACTTCAGGATTAGTGGAAAAGTTTGGACGTGATCGTGTATTTAATACTCCTTTGACAGAACAAGGTATTGCTGGTTTTGGTATTGGTATGGCTTCAGTTGGCCATACAGCTATTGCTGAAATTCAATTTGCTGATTATATCTTCCCTGCTTTTGACCAGGTATATATATAATAATAATAATAATGGTAGCAATAGTAATTGAAAATAATGTACTTTTTAATATTAATATACACATGTATATATAATCTCTATTTAAAAAATAGCTTGTCAATGAAGCCGCAAAATTCAGATATCGATCCGGAAACCAATTTAATGTAGGTGGATTAACTATTCGTGCACCTTGTTCAGCCGTCGGTCATGGTGGCCATTATCATTCTCAAAGTCCGGAAGGATTTTTTGCTCATTGTCCTGGTTTAAAGGTAATAAAATAAAATAAAATAAAATAAAATAATATTTATATATATGAAAAATGACATTTGTTTTCTCACGGTCTTTTAATTTTTTTAAAAAAAATATGCCTTATATGAACTTAGGTTGTTACACCAAGAAGTCCTATTCAAGCAAAAGGGTTGTTATTAGCATCTATTCGCGATCGTAATCCAGTCATCTTCTTTGAACCAAAATGTCTTTATCGGGCTGCTGGTAATTATTTAAAATAAATAAACAAACAAACAAAGAAATAGATAAAAAAAAGGAAGAGAGTCATCTGAGAAAAATAAAACTAAATAGAAAAGATTAAACAAAATTAAACCTATTTTCTTTTTTCTTTTATAAAAAATAGTTGAAGAAGTACCCGTGGCAGATTATGAATTACCTATTGGTAAAGCCGAAGTAATAAAGCGTGGTAGTGATGTTACAGTATTAGGGTATGGATCACAAATATATGCTTTAGAAAATGCTATTCAGCTCGCAGAAAAGAAAATGCCTGGACTTAGTTGTGAATTAATTGATTTACGTACCATTTTACCTTGGGATGTCGATACCGTAGTGGAATCCGTTAATAAAACTGGTAAATTAGTTATTGCTCACGAAGCCCCTAAAACTGCTGGTGTAGGTGCTGAAATTGCTTCCACTGTCATGGAACATTGTTTCTTACGGTTAGAAGCCCCTATTCAACGGGTTTGTGGTTGGGATACCCCTTTTCCTTTGATCTTTGAAAAGTTTTATATGCCTAGTATGATTAGATGTTATGACGCTATTAAAACTGCTGTAAATTATTAGATGGAGATATATATATATTCATATTTTTTTCTTTTTTCTTTTTTTAACCAATACTAATATTTTTAAATGATAATGATAATGCTAAAACAAATAAATAATATGTTGAGCTTGTGCTTAATAAAAATATATATTTTTATTTAATTTTTTTTCTATTTTATCTATGTTCGTTTTATTATTTTTTAAAAAATAACTCAGTCGACCGTTATCTATTTATCTATATAGATTTCATAAATGTAACGTTTGTATTTGTCGATACAAGCCAACAATTAGCTGGAATGTAAGTTTTTAAATAAACTAATGAATATCAATGGCCAACTTATGAAAACTGATATATTTATAAAAATGATTGTTAGCTTGCTAAAAATCAAGTCAATTGACCTAATTTTTATGATCATAAATAAATATATAATTTGAATTTGACTCTTTAATATAATCTGTCAATATTTAAGGTCATTCTATAAAAAATAGACTGTACACGAGAAATGATTATGTGATTAATCTATTAAATTATGAGTGACATGATTCGTTATTCATGGAAAAAATCATTTTTTAAATTGAAGTATTAATTTATTTATTTTATATGCATAGTAAATAAAGTAGTGTAGATGTAATTTAAAGGTAATAGAAAAAAAATATTAAGTAGAGGTGGTGCAAAAAAAATTATCTGGCCGGGATTTTAAAGCCAAAGAAACATAAATTAATTTTTTTTTAAGTTGAAATTTTTTTTTCTACTTTTTTTTTTTTTTAAAAACATACATATATTATACATCAATATTATAATGTTCCATCCTACTAGAGGAGGTAATAAAAATTAAATAATAAATATCCAATATTATATTATACTTATTTTATTAAATTAATTTATGTTTATTCTTTTTATTTTTATTTTCATTTTCTCGTTAGGTACTCGTGGTGGACGTGATCAGGTAAAAAATAACATCGATAATAATAAATATAATAACGCTGTTTTGCAAAACAAGTAAATATGGATGATATTTTTTTTATTAACTGAATATATAAATGTACGCATATACGACTATATAGTTTAGCTGGGAAGATGTAAAGCAAGATAAAGATCGTGAAAACTATTTGGGTAATTCTTTAATGGCTCCGGTTGGGCGATGGCAAAAAGGTAAAAGTGTATACATATATTTATATATATTGTCCATATTATCATTATCATTATTAATATCAACATTAAATGTATCGAAAACTATTGCTTTTTTAATATTGAAAATGATAATATATAGGAAAGGATTTAACGTGGTATTCAAAACAGAAAAATGGAGAAGAAGCAAAACCTAAAGATAAAAGTGAAATCGAGAAAATTAAAGAGGCTGAAGCGGAAGCAATGGCCATTGCACTGTAAAGAGACATATTTAGACATATACAATATTGAACAATTATTTTTATTGTGCCGTTTTTACTCATTTTTTTTTATTTTATTTTATTTTAATATTTTTATATAGAGGTGTCAAGAAAAAGAAAACGATAGAAAGTAATGTTACAAAAGAGGAAATTAAAAGTGCTTTAAATCGTGATGATGATGATTCTGAAGAAGAAGAAGAAAAAGGATTAGGGTTTGGAAAGTATGTATAATATGGAATATATATATACATATATATACACACACATATATATATATATATATATATTAATATACTATTTTAATGACTGCAACATATATTTCTAATCTAAACTATATTATATATATATATATATAATATAAACGAACAATAGGTCCAGTAGAATAACAATGGCAACCGGTAGTAATACAGTAGAGGTGATGAATAGGGAAAATAGATTTACACAATCTCAACGACAACCTTCAACTACGATCGCTAATAATGAAGAAGAAAGTTATGAACCATCAAAAAAGGAAAAAAAAAAGAAAAAACCAAAAAAGCATAAACATAAATCAAAAAAGAAGCATCGACGTGGTAGTGATAGTGAAAATGAAAAAGACGATGATGGAGAAGAAGAAGAAGAAAAAGAATCACCAACACGTTATCTACATTCTAGACATGAATCAAAATCTAGATCTCCTTCAAGGTCAGGACGTCATCATCGACATCACCGTAGATCACCTTCACCAGTCACTTCCTCTCATCGTCATTCATACCATAGACAATCTAAATATTCAAGATCACCATCACCTGAACCCAGACCATCATCAACGACGACATCATCATATAACAAGGGGAATAGATATAGTAGATCTCCACGACGTCGCCATACAAGTCGAAGTCGTTCAAGATCACCATATCATAGACATAGTAGATCACATCGTCGTTAAAAAAAATTACAGTCTATTTAAATAATTTTGCCATCATCATCATACTATTTAACCTTGTTATACATAAAAATAATAAAAAACAATACATAGATGGTATTATGTATAAATATTTATTGAAATTTGGGACATTCTTATTCAAAAAAAAAAATGCATATATATATCAACACAACAAACATCACTTACAAGTCAAAATAAAATTAGTTTATCAGTCTAGCTTTTTTCTTTTGTTATGCTACTGCCTATTAAAAAGCCATGTATATTAGGTGATTTTTTTAAATTACTCTTTTACATATAGGTGTAAACTATAAATAAATTGATTATTCCAATGTATAAATATTTTAATATTATTTATAGTGTATAAATTATGCTTTTTACATCGGACTCGGACAAAGGTCGGATAGCAGCGGTGTTTAAATTCAAAATAAAAAAAGATGTAGTATCTACAATTTGCTCTCTCCTTTCTTCCTAATCATTCATCATGGTAATTCATCCATTAACATATATTGTTTAATCCAATATCATCCATCAATCAAATTCACCTAATCGTTAAACTGTTACATTATGAATAATAACTGGATTTGACTCATTATGATTTTTTTTAAAAAATTAAAATACATATAAATCAATGGCAACGCGGATATATTTATAAATAGAAATTGGATATTTTATTATATTTAAAACAACATATTAAAATTATTAAAAAAAAATAGAAAAGATATGGATGTAGATTTAAATATACATCAACGATTGTTTGGATGACTGTTGGATTAAACTTTATAAGTGATATTATAATATTAAACTCAATATTATTGAAAATTAATATTAAATACAGCCCAGTTGACTTAAAAAAATGTTATTATCTTTTTATTATTATTGAACAACAAAAATTATATATATATATATATATATACATCATAGGCTGACCAAGCTCCCAGAAAGAGAACTTTCCGTAAATTCAGTTACCGCGGCGTAGATCTTGACCAACTTTTGGACTTATCCTCTGAACAATTCATGGAATTAGTTCATGCCCGTGCTCGTAGAAGATTCCAACGTGGTTTAAAGCGTAAGCCTATGGGTCTTATTAAGAAACTTCGTAAGGCTAAGACTGAAGCCGTTGCTAATGAAAGACCTGCTACTGTTAAGACTCATCTCCGCAAGTAAGTGGTGATAAATATAAAATACAAGATTATACAATAAATTTAATTAAAAAAATGCGATTAAAAATAATATTGGGTTAAAAAAGATTATATTAACACATATCTTTTTTTAAAGCATGATCATCGTTCCTGAAATGATTGGTTCCGTTGTTGGTGTTTACAATGGTAAGACTTTCAATCAAGTTGAAATCAAACCTGAAATGGTTGGCCATTACCTTGGTGAATTCTCGTAAGTTTCTATAAAACGTTACTTTTATATATATTTAATCATATACTTACTATTGCTATTATTTGATATATTAATACGTAACTTAGCATTACCTACAAGCCTGTTCGTCACGGTCGTCCCGGTATTGGTGCTACTCACTCTTCTCGATTTGTTCCTCTTAAATAAAGAATCACATCGCTTACATGTTTTTTGTTTCCCTCCTGTCATTTTTTCTTATTTGCTTCATCCTTTTTATATATATATCTATATATGTATTCTCTCTAAATTTAAATAGTTTATGGATTAAAAAGATTTATGATTTTATGGTGGAACAGAAAATTTTTTTTTGTATAAATATTAATAATAATAATAGTAATAATAATAGTGGTAGTAATAAAAGTAAGGTTATTTCATTGCTATAAACAGTGGTGTTTAATTGTATGGATTTAAAAGAAAAAATAGATAAACACTTTGTCGATAATGAGAAAAAAATATTTTGAAATACTATAGATTTGTATGTGAATATTTTTTATTATTATTATATACATCAATGCAAACATAAATTATTTTTTATATTGAGTAATCATTAATGAAACACCAGCAGCAGTCATCATTCCGCATATAGCAAAAAGCATAGCTGAACTAATACTTTCAACCTGCGAAAAACAAAATAATCATGCATATATTTTTTAGTATATGATTTTATAATATTTTAAAAAAGCAAAAATAAACTTACATTCCAGAATATGATAGCAATAGTAACATTCATAGGTATACGAAGTAAAGTCATAACAGCAGCTCTTGATTCTTCAGGAATTATTTCAGCTTTTAAAGATGAGATAGATGGATAATACATTCCAGTTGTAAATTCAAATGCATGATAAGCCAATCCTAGTAAAATCACCTATGAATTTTTTTAAAATAAAATAAAAGAATGAAATAATAAAAAAGATCAATAAATAAAAAATTAACTATCGCGATAAAAAAAAGAAAAAGGAAAAGCATGTACTGAATTAATTCCATATGCCATTGTCCAAAAAGAAGAACTTGCGATACCAAGAGCTAATATCAGTAAACGATCTTTTGTAAAGATACGGAATTGTCCATTGTTAGGAATAGATGCTTGTCGGTCAAGAGCTTGAAAGCTTAATGAACCAGTCATTGTAGCAAACATTAATGTAGAAAATAAATAGCCAAGGGGTAATTTTTGAGCATCTTTGTATTCTATAAAAATTTGTAATATAAATGTATATAATTATTATTATTAATAATTCATAATATATTTATATATATGTTTGTCGTTATTCTTAGTATTATTATTGTTATCGCCATATTTACCAAAATAACTCATAGCAGCACTTTCAATAGCCGGTGTGTAAAGTAATACAAAAGTATACATTGAACTTTCAAAGAATGTTTGTGCTGCACCGATCACAAGAATATTACGATCTATATTAAAAATAAAATAAAATGACAAATAGAGCCATTCGTCAATTATTAGTTTCACCATATACATATTCCTATTTTTTAGCATGCCTATAATTTTATAAGTTCACCTTGTAATAATGCTTTGCATCCTTGTTTTAAAGCATCAGATAATTTAACTTCTCTCTATAAAATAAAATAAATAAATGAAAGAATAACATGATTTGATATTAGTAAAAGAAAAAAAAATCTGTAAAGCAGTGCATATTTACAAAAATATTTATAAGTCGTTTTACATTTCCATTAGGTTCACCATAGTTTTCATTCCAAGTAGTTGATACCAAGAAACCAGCAAATCCTAATAAAATCATAGCAAAAACATATGGAGAACCGATACCAAACGAGTCTACCAATTGATTAGCCACTAACCCAGCAAAAATAGCCACTAAACCATTTAAAAACGTTGCTGTTGCAAAAGTACGCGACCGCCAATCAGCTGGATATCCACGAGAGGTGTGTTCTGCAACATACCAAGCTTCAAATACACTATACATTAATGCTGTACAAGCTCCGGATAATATGTGAGATAAGAATAAGATAAAAAAATTTTCCATCAATCGTAAACATAATGCGCCAATAGTAGTGATACAGAACAATAGACATACTTTTTTACGGCCCCTAATTTTTCATGAAAATAAATAACCAAATAGATAGCAAAGATCAAAAAATCATTACACAAAAAACAATATATACTTTTATTTTCATTTTATAGTAGCATTTGGCCGCTTATATTTACCATGAGTCAGCCATACTTCCAATAGCTGTACCAGCAAAAGCACCACTAAGAAAACCAGTAAGAAATAATAGAGCAATTTGTTCAAAGCTTAAACCATAAGTTGTATATAATTTATATAAGTATGGCCCTTGTAGCCAGTCAGCTCCTATTAATACAAGTATATATTTATAATTAATATTTTATTTTATTTTTTATTACTTTTATTTTACCCATATTCTTATTTACCCATAACAGTTAAATAAACTATGAGATAGCTTCGTTGGAACGCTTTAAACTTTTGTAATGTCTGAGGTAACATCTCATCGTTATCAGATGATGCTGATGTTAAAGGATAGTTATCTTCCGTATCTACTGTCATATTTTTATACCATAAATATATTTTTATAAATAATAAATGCTTTTAAATTACAAAACAAATAAATTATAAGTCTATTAAAATATATAAAAAAGTCTATAGTAATAAAATTTATTGAAATAAAAAGTAAAAGGAGAGAAATTAAAATAATTGGCAGCATTTTAAATTTTATAATTTTTTAAATCGCGATTTTGCGGAGAGCCGAAAAAAAAAATTAGCTTAAAAAAATCAAATCAGCCACTTAGCGTGGATTTTTTTCTCTCTACAATTTTTTTTACGTTTAATATTTCTCACTTGTATATATTATTTTATCATTAAATTATGCCGGCACCATTAATATCACCAGCTGAAAAAAGTTATATAGAACAAGGAATTGAACAAGATTGCCGAGCTGATGGACGTAATCGACTTGAATATCGTCATTTAGTATTAGAATCTGGTTTACTTTCACAAGCAAGTGGTAGCGCACGTTGTCGTTTAGGTGATAGTGACGTTCTTGTAGGTGTTAAAGTAGAAATCGGTGAAGCCGATCCAGAAAAACCTAATGTAGGTCGTATTATCTGTAATGTGGAATGGTAATATATATACATAAGCATGAGTATACGTGTTTATATAAAATATATATTAAAAATAATAATACCCTTATTCTTGTTTTAAATTACTCGATTAAAATATATATATATATATATTCATTTATTATAGTTCACCAAGCGCCTCACAACAATTTGAAGGTCGTGGTGCCGACGATATTAACAACTATCTTACTTTAGCTTTGGATCGTTTATATAATGGACCTCAAAGTGGTATAGATCTTGAAAAATTATGTATTATTCCTGGTCAACAGTGTTGGGTGATTTATATCGATGCTATGGTAAAAGAGATATAATAATATGTGATAAAGAAAACATATATATATATATATATCAGGTACGAGAAAATATAAATAATCTTATTTATTTTATTTTATTCTCGTCTTATGTTAGGTGATGGATTGTGCAGGAAACTTATTAGATTGTATAGTTATAACGACTAGAGCTGCTTTACATAATGCACGTGTGCCAAAGACAGAAATCCAAGATCTAGGAGATGGTGAATTAGAATTTGATGTTGTAGATGATATTGAAGAAGCTGACCCTATTATTGGCTGGGATGCATCACCAATAGCTGTCACTTTATATAAAGTAAGTAAAATTTATATTAAAAAAGGATATATGTAAGATTAGAGTATAAATATATATCTATTTAGTATACTCATGTCTTTTTTTTTTGTTTTTTATATTTTTATATTTATAAATATAAACAATAGATTGGCGAACGATATATAATTGATCCAACAACTTTAGAGGAATTATGTTCACAAGTAACACTTACAGTAGGAGTTAATAAAGAAGGACAAGTCTGTGGTATTCGAAAAAGTGCTAATGGAAGTATAGATCCAAGTTTATTAACGGAAATGATCCAAGTAAATTAAATATATATACATACATGAATTTTTTTTATAAATATATACAAATACATGAGTATGTAATCTAATCGGTTTTTATTTTTATTTCTTTATTTTAAAACAGACCGCTATTAGTCTCGCTAAACCTCTTATACAACAAATTGATGCAAAATTATTAAATGATGAAAGAGAAATAGATGAAAAACGAAGATTAGGTCAACCTGTGGAAAAGCTTGGTTTTTTTGCAGCAGTTATTTAGACTCACATTATATATATATATTTATTCCTTTATTATTATCTATAAATGCATTTTTCCTTTTAAAAAACCTCTCGTCATTTGCCACTATAAAAACATAATTCTGTTACATTTAAACATAGTCATAATCCTCCCTTTTTTTTCATGAATATTATATATTGCAGGATATATATATAAATAAACAAGTAGTACATTGTTAATTTTATTCAGTGGTAAACGGTGAATAGTTTTCAACTTATTTATTATTATTTATTACTATATTTGTATTGGAATATATATTTATAGTAATGTCCTGAAGTATATTATTTGGAGTATCCATTTAGATCATTTATGCTTCTTTTTATTTTTTTTTCTTCCTTGAGTAATGACAATATGATCAGCCCAATTTTGTGGAACTTCTTCTTCTTGTTGTGAAGTTGTTGCTGCTATAGCTGGCGTTCCCCAAACAGTTTTTGGTTGTTGTTGCTGCTGTTGCTGTTGATATTGTTGAGCTTCTAAAGCTGAGGTTTCTAATGCCAATTTTAACATGGCTTCATTTTCTTCTTCAGAAATGGGTTGATAAGTTTTAAAAAATGGATCATTCTCAATAATTCGTTGTTGTTCTTGTTGTACAGGGTTTTCTTGTTGCTGTTGTTGCTGCTGCTTTATGGTTGCTATTTTTCTAGCTTTTTCTTCACGTTTAATTCGATCTTGGCGTTTTTTATTTCTTAATTTCAATTCATCTAAAATAAAGCAAAATAACAAATAATAATAGTAATAATAATGATAACGGCAGTTAATAAATATTTTTATAGTTGTGTTTTCTTATTTCTTATTTATATTATTTTAATTATTTGCAGCTTACGTTGAAAATGAATCCATGTATCTTTAGATACCAATGGTTTAACATCAATTTCAATAAATGTAATTTCACATGACAAAGGTAAATGGCCAAGATATTTGAACTTTTTGCGAACATCCTATTACAATTACAAACGAGAAAATAAAATAAAAGTATTATTATTCATTAATAACATTAAAAAATATTTTTGAATAAAGATAATAAACTTTTTTTATATTATTATTATAGTATATATATACCTCCGTGAGTGAAGTTTCTTGAATACAAGTAGATTTCACAGTTAAACTTTCAGGAAAATCTTGATAATCACCAAATTCATGTTTTAGTATTTTGATATCTAAAGGATGAAGATAGATATGCTGTCCATCTTTTGCTTGATAAAAGTAATATTCTGTAGTTGGAACTTTAAGTTGATGTTGCTGATGTTGTTGGTGTTGTTGATGAAGATGTGGTGTTTTTTTATTATCATTATTGTCGTTTTTATCACTAGATGATGAAGTTGAAGATAATGGCAAATCATTCGATCCAGCAAGTTGCATATGAAGTTGTTTATAAGCTTCAGGAATATCTTTTTCATCTACCACAGCTACCGCTGAAGATGATGATTCCGTTGTATTGCTATTATTTAATCCTTTCCCTGAATAATCGATTGATTTTCTTGTTCTTTCTCGTACATGTTGTTCATGTTGTTCATTTTTAACTCTATTTAAAAATTGTTTTGCTAATTCGATATCACGATCCAAATTCTTATTTAAATGGAGCTGGCTGATTTCTTCTGCTTCTGTTAATAACTGTCGTAAACCTTGTTCAATAAATTTGATATCTTCATGAGCGCCCCATTCTTTAGCATCTTTTAAGGCATCCTTTAATTCTCGGATATCGCGATCGTTTTCTAATAATAGATATTCTGGTGTGGCTAACATAAATCTTCCAAACAATAGAGCATCAGGTGTAAAATGCCAAGGCATCATTGTCAAATGAGATGATCGACTGTTATGATGGTATTTAGCAACTAAATCGTCGTTGATTGGCCAAGTGTCAGATATAGGAAAAGCCAAAGTGGATTTACTAGACCGTTGCATTAAGCATAGTTCAATGGAATCACCTTCATGCATAGTTGATAGATTAGACTGATTATTTGTAATAGCTGTATTTGAAGTGGATGATGATGATGGTTCTTTATTTGATGATTTGATTACAGCAAAAGGATGTATATTGCGAACACTTTTCATATCACGAGCGTAAATAGATTCCCAACATATTGGACATTTTCGCCATTGCTTTTTTGGATCGCGAAGTTCAAGATAATGAAGGATACAATTAAAGCAAAATATATGGCCACATTTTGTAACACGTGCCGCAGTTGGGGGTGAAAGACATATGGGGCAAGATGGGTTTTCATCGCCTGCTATTAACTGGATAAAAATAGCAATCAAATATAAATAAATAAATAAATGAGCATAGAATAAAATAAACAACTAAATAAAAATAAGTTGACCTTATATAATTTATGTAAACTTACAACTTGCTCAATATCGTCCCAATCAAATGAGGAATCTGGTTCAATAGTATTAGCAATATAATTTCCGGTGGCTTTAACAATGAATCGATAGCTGATATATATATAAAGTATAGATTAGCCACTCTATTAATGTTATATATTTTGTTATCTTTTATTAAAAATAATATAAATGTATATAATATATAAATGACTGCTTACTTTGCATTCAAGAAACGCTCCTTATTATATGGTTGATAAGATGTTGTTTTTGTACGTCGAGGTGTATATGCAGGCTGCTGTTGCCTAGCAGGGAAAGAAAAACTGAGGAGGTGATTTAAAGAAACACGTCCTTTTTTGTCTGTATTGCCATTGTAATACTGCGCAGTCTAATAAATTAAATAAACAAAAAAATATTATATTTTTGTTTTATATTAATATATTAATATATTTACATATGCATCTTTATAAAATTATTTTTTTATCCCTATTCTTTATTTCTTACCTCTAACATATCAGAATGATCTGTTTGTTGTTGAAAAGGTTGAAAAGGTTGAGAATTAGGTTTTTCTTTATATTTTTTATTTTTTGCTGCGGTTTGAGGATGTTGTTTTGATCGATTTGTTACACCAGTGTTATTGAAATTATCATTTGTGGATGATTGTGCATTTTTTCTATATCCTTGTTGATGATTTGATTGTTTTTGTTGTTGTTTTTTTCCATTTGATTTTTTTGAAAACGATTGATTTTTATCATTCCATTGGTTTTTTCCCTTCGTATTATTATTATTATTATTATTATTATTATTAATGCTCTTTTTATGATTACTAATATCCGATAAAGTTGAAGTTGAAGTGGATGGAAGAGTGGTCGTGTCAGTAGTAGTATTATTAGTAGTAGTACTTAAAGCTGAAGGGGCAGAGAGTTTCATTGTGCCAGGAGTAAAACTAGGTGCGTTGGCGTTCATTTTTTTTTTGAAAAAACAAAATATTTATATACTATAAACGTGTTAACAAGAAGTATTAAACAGTGGTATTGTTGTTGTTGTTGTTGATTAATCTCTGATTATTTGCGGCAGAAGAAAAAGGGTAATTTTGATGATAATGGTGATTGTCTTCCTCTATATAGTTAGCTCTAGGCGGATGTTTTTTTTGTTTAAAGAAAAGATAAAGACGTGTAGAAACTTGATATAAAATAGGTTGAAGTTGGCGTTGAGGTAAAGAAGTTATATGAATAAAAGGTTGATAAATTTTAGAATGTAGTTGAACTTGTTGGTATAAGTTTATAATAAAATTGAATAATATAATAGTAGTAACAAATGAGAATTCCATTACTTTAAAATAAAAAGAAAGCCATATTGGAAAAATATAAAAACTTTAAATAACAAAAATAGACAAACAATAATAATAAGCTAAGATAGAAGTAAATGTATATAAATAATATATAAATAATGTAAATAAAAGTAAATTGAATAAATCAGTTAATTAATTAATAGTATGAAAAGAGTTAAAGAATATATATATATATATAAATATATAAATAGAGTGTTTAAAGCTATATACACCAATCTATTATAAACTGGGATATATACAAACAAAAATTAAAAAAAGCGGAGGGAAAGGGAAATAAAAGTTGAGCTGGCTGAAAAAAATTTAAAGAAATCGGGGATTTAAATATTTTGTGCTATAAATGAAGTCGCCATTTTTTTTCTGTTTCTTTTCTTTTGTCTAAAAAAATATTATATATACTTAACTTTTTAATAATAATGAAAAAAATAAGTAATTTTACGTCTTCGATTAACTCACCATTACCAAGTAGTTTAACAAGTAATTATATATAAATGTTATTAAAAATAGTTTAATAATGATTAGATCTATTTATTTTTTCTTTTTTATTAATACTGTTTCATTTATTTTATATTAGACGAATGTAAAAAAGCTGCAAGGATTTTAAATAGTTTTATCGGTAAAAATAAAAATAAAAATAAGCACGTGCAATGATAACACTTATATAATGATTTATATTTCGTTTATATATCACTATATTTATTATTCTTATTCTTATTATATTAGATCCTGGCGAAGGTGTAGATAAAGTGATTCCTGCTAATATTTTAGAAAATGCTCAAGGGCTGGCTATTTATTCTGTTCTTAAAGCTGGGTTCTTGTTTACTGGAAGAGCTGGGTCTGGTTTAGTTGTCGGTTAGTATTTTCTATTTCTCGCTCTTTTTCTCTTTAAAAATATTTTCATATTTTATGTCATCACACTAACTTGTTGCTTTATTTTATTTTATTTTAAACAGCTAGGTAAAGCTACATATATATATATATATATATATATATCGAGAGATAGATAAATATGAAAAACTAGAATATACCTTTGGGTCGTAATTAATTTAAAATATTTTTTGGATCTAAAATAGGTTGCCGGATAATAGTAAGTTATTATTATTATTATTATTATTTATATTCTAAAAACTATATCACAATTCTTGGCAACGGGCTTTTAATTCTTAATGCATATATTTATATATATTTATTTTTATAAAATAGGTTGGTCTGCGCCTTCGGCTATTGCTACTGGAGGTATTGGTGCTGGTGGTCAGATTGGTAATAATAATGATGATAACAATAAAAATATACAAAGGAAAAAAAAAGATTGATTTTAGGAATTTTTTTAAAAGAGTTATTCATTGTTCTTTATTCTTCATTTTTTTTTTCTTTATTTTTTTTCTTTATTTTTTTAGGTGCTGAGCTTACTGATTTTGTACTCGTTTTAAATTCTAAAGAAGCAGTAAAAACTTTTAGTCATGCAGGGAATGTTACACTTGGTGGAAATGTATCAGGTAAAATTGATATATATATATATGTAATGATGATAATAATTAAAATAGAAACAAATGAAAAAGTAATAGTTCTTAATAAATGATTATTTATATATATATTTAAATAATACAGTTGCAGCAGGGCCAATTGGAAGAAATGCAGAAGCTTCCGGATCAGCAAGTCTTAAACATGTAGCAGCCATTTATTCATATAGTAAAACTAGAGGATTGTTTGCCGGTGTCTCATTAGAAGGATCAGTTGTAGTAACACGGGGTGATGCTAATGAAAAATTATACGGACGTCGAGTAACAGCTAAAGAATTATTAAATGGTACAGTAGCGCCACCTCCTGAAGCGGATGTACTTTATCGGGCCTTAAATGCCAAATTCCATACTCTCGGTAACACTGGATCATCTTACCAACGTGGTATCGAAGACGAATCTGCAGCACCATTATATAAAAGTACAAACATATCAGCCCGTGGAACCCTTCGTAAACCACCTCCTGTTCGTCAAGTAGCAGGTTATGGTGCACCAGCTCCTCCACCACCTCAATCTTTAACAACGCCATCTTATAATAACAATAACACTAATACCAATACCTATAATAATAATAATGTGTATGGAAATACACAAAACAATAATAATGGATATAGTAGTAATAATAGTAGCCATACTTATTCACCACCAGTAGTACCTCCAACTTATACACCACCTACTCAATCTCATTTTCAACCTCAAGGTGATGTGAAAAGAGCACCGCCACCACCACCTCCGGCTAGTCGTAAACCTGCTTTTGCAAGACCCAATGAACCAACTGCTCGCGCTTTATATACATTTAATGGTGAGCAAGAGGGAGATTTAAGTTTTAATGAAAATGATATTATTACCATTGTACAGAAAAGTGATAGTCAAGATGATTGGTGGACTGGTAAAATCGGATCAAGACAGGGTGTCGTAAGTATCAAAAAAAAGGGAAAAAAAATCTTAGCTATTATTTTTTATTCTCTGAAGATATATATACATCATGAACTAATTGATTTATTAATAATGTTATACACTTTTTTTCTATTTATATAAATAGTTTCCTGCTAATTATGTACAACTTCAATAGTAATATCTTTTGGCGATGATTATTAGTTTAGTTATTTACATATTGATTTGATAGAGATTTATATATATATATATATATATATTATATAGTATATATTATATGATTTAATTTTTTTTAAAAAACCTTGTAATAATTACTTTTACTTTATTTATTATTATTATTTACTTTATTTTAATAAGAATATATTTTTAACAATATTTATTATTTATTTAAAGTGCAATTATTTTGATATATATATATATATATATGAATTTATTTTATGTAAAGAATATAAACAATCTTACTAAAGTTATATAATTAAAAAATTTAACCTGATTTTTTTTATGCTTACAGTAATCTTTTTCACACACCAAATCCTATAATAATGATTAGTCAAAAAAATTTAGCGGCAGTTGAAAAAAAATAAAAATAATATATATATGCTGATTTTTTTCCCCAGCTTTTTCTTTTTTTTCCTTACTCTTTTCTTTTTCTTGTATATATCCATATATATAAAATAATAAAAAACAATGGCTACCAACTCTCTTATTGATTTAACAAAGCTTTCTCCTAAATTCCAAGAACTTTATGCTAAAGCTAAAGACTTTGTTGAAGTAAATTGATTATATACATGTATTTATTATACTACTATTATTTTTATTATTGTAATATGGTTTTCCTAAAGCTTTTTTTTTATCTTTATATTTTTTTTGTATTACTTTTTGTATAGAATGACTGTATACCTGCTGAAAAACTTTTCGATCTTCAAATGGGTCAAGGTGAAAATCGCTGGAAGGTAATGGGTATATTTATTTTAAAAAAAGAACTACGAGTACAATTTTTTTTGTGTGTGTGTTTATGTATGAGTGTATATATGTGTATATACAGTTATTAAAGGGTCGTCATTATTTTCTCTTTTCTCTATGTACAAAATAGATAATCCCTCCTGTACTTGAAGAACTTAAAGCTAAAGCCCGTTCTCTTGGTTTATGGAATTTATTCCTTGGAAAGTCATATGCTGAAGGAGCTGGGTTAACAAATGTAGAATATGGATTGATTGCTGAATTGACTGGTCGTTGTATTAAACTTGCACCCGAAGCCATGAATTGTTCTGCACCTGATACTGGTAACATGGAAGTGTTAGCTAAATATGGTACACCTGCACAAAAGGAAAAATGGTTAAAACCTTTAATGGATGGCAAGATCCGATCTGCTTTTGCTATGACTGAACCCCGTGTTGCTTCTTCTGATGCTACCAATATTGAATTAAATATTCGTCGTGAAGGAAATGAGTATGTCCTTAATGGTCTTAAATGGTGGATTTCTGGAGCTGGTGATCCTCGTTGTGCTGTTTATATTGTTATGGGTAAATCTGATGCCTCCAATCCTAACAAACATCGTCAACAATCTATTGTCATTGTTCCTGCTGATACTCCTGGTATTACTGTAGTTCGTCCTTTAACTGTTTTCGGTTTTGATGATGCTCCCGAAGGACATTGTGAAATTATTTTCAAAGATGTACGCGTTCCTGTAGAAAATATTGTTCTTGGTGAAGGTCGCGGATTTGAAGTTATTCAAGGTCGTCTCGGACCTGGTCGTATTCACCATTGTATGAGAACTATTGGTATTGCTGAACGTGCTTTAGAATATATGATGGTTCGTGTTACTGATCCTTCCCGTCGTACTTTTGGTAAAGGTCTTTATGAACATGGCACTATTATTTCTGATATTGCTCGATCTCGTATTGAAATTGATCAAGCTAGATTCCTTGTTTTAAATGCTGCCCAAAAGATTGATGAACGTGATGCTAAACATGCTTTGAAAGAAATCAGTATGGCTAAGGTAATTTTATTTTTAAAAAAATATAAAATAAAATAATAATCATGGTTATATATATATATATATATATATATATATATATATATATGTTTGTGTGTGTGTATTAATTTTTTTATTTTATTTTAATATATAATTTATTCATAGGTTGCTGTTCCTAATATGGCTCTTAATGTTATTGATAGAGCTATGCAAGCTCATGGTGCTGGTGGTCTTTCTTCTGATTTCCCTCTTGCCAAATACTATGCTGGTGTAAGAACTCTTAGATTTGCTGATGGTCCTGATGAAGTACATATTCAGTAAGTTATTAATTTTATTTTATAATCATTAAAAATAATACGGAGGAGAAAAAGAAAAGGATAAGAAATAAGATTACGAAATTATAAATATATATTTAACTTTTATTTTTTTGCACTATAACTTCATTATTTTTTAGTCAACTCGGTCGCAATGAACTTAGACGTGCTGAAGAACTCCGTGCTAAATTCCAAGCTCAAAAAGAAAAGGGACAAGTTCTTGCTTCCAGATCCAAACTTTAAAAAAAAAAAAGATCTATATATGCCTATTTAAACTGTAACATTCCATTTTAGTTGTAATATTTTTTTTTCCTTTATTATTAAATTATTTTTTGTTATTATTTTTCATATCATGCAGTTTTGTAATAAAAATATGTATTTGTTTATTTTTTAAAAAAAAGAATATGTCAAAAATCCAAATATTATACAGCATACTTTTAATATATATAAATGTATATCTAAAAATAATAACACTCTAAATATGATTGATTTGTTTTTATGTTATATATATATCGCATGAATATATTTATAAAGAAGGAGGAGTAACTTGACTTCGCCATAATTCTTTGATCACTTTACCGTGAATAATATGTCTATCAATAATAGAAGGTACATGGCATTCTCTTACATTTCCATACATATGGCCACCAAGACCTTTTTGATGAATAATAACATTACCTGCATATTTATGCCCACCAAAATGGCTTGTTCCATAAACCAATACATTTTTATTTTTTAAAGCACCATCATTTAAACAATTACGAAAAGCATTAACAAGAAGAGGGCCAAGTACACCACATCGCATATCCCGTCGTTCATGAGTGCATACTAAAATTACCGCATCAATGTCTTTCATTTCCGTTTGTTTGGTTACTTGGGGTAATTGAGAAGAGGATGGATTGTTCCAAAGAGTCTCTAATACTTTAACAAAATCGGTAGATGATGATGATTTGGTTGTTGATAGGTTTAATTGTTGATAATCAATTTGTGTATATAATCTAAATTCAGGAAAAATCATAACATCACATGTAGAAGGAGAAGAGGAAGAGGAGGATGTAGGTGGACGATCACATATAGTGGTTAGCATCTCTCTATCAGTTGGTGGCGGTATAGGAAGATGGTGGGTTTTTTGATAATGTAAATATTGATGATGTAATTGATTAATTGCATAAACAGATCCATCCGTAACAGCTTCTACTTTTGATCTTGTCCATTCTATTCCTTGCTCCCCTACACATATCACCATATGCCGATCTTTTGGGATACCACTACCTTTCATATCTGTTTCCATATCTATTTTACGACCAAGTACTTTAGGTATAGGATGCTTTTGGCATGGTACAAATCCATTTTCTGCTTTTTCCGTTGTTTCGTCTGGACAACATGGTTCAAACCTTTTATTATTGTTATTTTTTAAATAAAATAAAACATTGTAAATAATGTAAAATAATACAAATAATAAGACGAGGAAGGTTAGTTTACCGTTATATTTTTATAGCTGTATATATTATATGAAAACAACTTCTAGATCTATTTATCATTTATTTATAATCTTTTTAGCATATATATCTATTGACATGCC
Source organism: Cunninghamella echinulata (assembly GCA_025201675.1). NCBI lineage: Eukaryota > Fungi > Mucoromycota > Mucoromycetes > Mucorales > Cunninghamellaceae > Cunninghamella > Cunninghamella echinulata. Next base: position 58,027 of record MU611943.1, read on the forward strand.
TATTAAATGGAAATGGCTTTGTGTCAAAGGGTATAGTTGTATAATGTCGGTTGGAATTGAATGAATAGGATATAGGTCTTATGGAGGCCTTTTTTAGCTGTACCAAATGTCTAGAAATCATTTTATAATAGGTTTCAAAGTTTATGTTTTTTTTTATTTTTTTTTAAAAATATAAAAGTGAAAAAGAAGAAAAAAGCGTGAAAAAAAAATAAATAAGCTTTTATATTTTTGTAAACGGAGTGCGCGCTTTGTCGGTGACTTTTGTAAGTTACACAATCCTCTTTTTTATTTTTTATTTTTATTCTTTCACTTGTAAAAATAAATAGGTGTTCAAGTATAATGTTGATAGAACAAATCATTAAAAGAGATGAATATTAAGTTTTCTTTTGATTTTCATAGTTTCTTTATTGGTTATATTATGTTTTTATTTTAAAAAATCATATGTAATTGCAAGACGCAAACATATTTAATTCATAATATATTATTTTGAGTTAGAAACCTATAAAAACCATATTCAAATCTTAATGTTAGTTTGAAAAAAAATTGGGAGCTTTTTTAAAATCCCGACTTTTTTTTTTTGTCTATATACATTGTTATTTTTGTTTTTTTTT